>JAOVYW010008136.1:0-10367 GCA_025775045.1 Hiodon tergisus
CAAACTGGCTCCTGCCTGGGAGGGGCCGTGTGAGGTACTGGATGTGGTAGGGGCAGTGTGTTATCGGGTGCGTCTACAGCAGCGCCGCCGAGTGGTGGTGCTGCATCAGGACCGCCTGGCCCCTTACCAAGCTCGCCTGCCCCTGCTCCCTCCGGAGGTTAGCGATGGCACAGGAGTGCCCGGAGGTTCGGAGGAACCGGACGTCGCGCCTCCCGTCCAGGTAGGAGCTGGGCGACGTGGAGCACCCCACCCTGCTCGTCGTCGGAAGCCGCCGCCGCGGCTGGCGGATTACGACTGCGGTCTGCTGGGACTGTTTGTCCCGGCCCTGAGGAGGGGGCTGTGTAGTTACAATATTAAATAATTTTACATAGTAATTTGTGAATGACTATTCTTATCTTCAATTGATTCGATGGCATGAGCACTAAAATTCTTTTCATGATTGGTTAGATAGGTGGGTGTGATAGATGGAATGGGTGATAGAGAGGTTTAATAACTTGACTGCTGCTTTTCTGGCCTGATAGAAATGAATGAATATCGGACATTTTTTATGAAATAACAAGTAGTACAAACTTGGTAGACTGAATTGTAATGGCAAACGCAACGCTTATTATGCAAAACACTATTGCATTTAAAACAAATGCAACTGGTTCTAAGGATCTCAACCGACCACAACTACCTTCCGCACATTTTTAAAATATAAAAAAAACAGCATTTCCTACAATTGATCAAATTTTTGTTATATGTAGATTTAATTTGAGCGATCATTATTCATTCATTGGATCCATTATCTTATTACTCACATTGTGATTAAAAATGTGTCTGAACAACCATGCATACATAGGCTTTGATGTGTGTACATCGTAAAATTTACACAGAACGCTCAATAACGTTGAATATTGTAAAATCTGTATATTTAGAAGACATTTGATAACCTTTCCAAAATGCTATTCCCATTTATATGTCATCCATAATGGTTTTGTGAAAACACATTTTCTGGGTGCGTTACCTCCAAATAATTACCATAAAATAATAAACCTTCCAAATCGTTATGTCCGCAAAATGCCAGCTATTCACTGTGAAAAACTTCACAGACATCTATAATAAATACGAAAATATTACGATTTGGACAAATCAGACAGAGAACTAAATTACAGAGAACAACATTTCCAAATTAACATGCGTTTGGGGATCCACTAACTCTTGCAACAGGAGGAAGAGACTCTGGTCAAGGTCAATAAAATAAGCCCGATTTTGCATTGAATAATAAATATATAAGCCTAATTCTTAATCCATTCAACCCACATGTGGAAGGAGTCAGTGTTCAAATGAACGTAGGGCTATATGCACACTGATTTGCAGTCATCACCAACAACTGGGCGTGTCTATTCCTTTGTATTTTCTCTCTTTCAAAAATAACTAGTGAATTATTTGCTATACTTTGCTAATTCTGTCAGCAGAATGCCCCTAAATTATCATGCTATAAGAATTGACATGAACATCATAAAGCTAGAAGAGTTTTTTTTCCCAAAGGGAGGCCCCCCCTTGGCCATGGAGCTGGAGCTGCACAAGTTTATATCACATTCAGCTGTATGATATGGGGAACTACTGTCAAGCGTCATGCACATTTAAATCAGCATTTGTGGGTTTTAAAATCCCATGATTCAAATAAATCTTTATATTTGCATTAAAAAATACATTTACTATCCCCAATATGTTTTTTCCATTTAGTCATTAATTTGGAATTGCCAATTGTGCTGCTGTCTACAGAGAGTAAGGAAGTACTAATTTTCAGACACGTATTAAGAGCTGTACATGTTTTTGTGAGTCAAACAAGTGAACATAGACTTGTGACAACAGGATATCAATAAACTTTATTATAAATAGTTAACAAGCGTTCGTAGCAGTGTATTGACTATCCTTTATGATTGTATGTTTTTCAGATTTTCTCTGACCTTCCTTGTGTTTAACAACTCAGATAAGCAACTCAATATTGTAACGTATCGTAAAATGTGGCTTGTGCAACTAAATTTCTTCATCCAATTGTAATGACTGACCAACTGGAATGACTTATGCACTTCCAATGGTTTATTCATAAACAATTAGTTATCTACATTATATAAATACATAATATGTTATCTAGGTCAACAATCATTTTTAGCCCTTCTTGTTTGTTATGCTGCTTGTCACTGTGCAAGCTACCTAGTTATGTAGGCTGAGATTTAGAATATGGTGCTGAAATTACCAATATAGCTTTATACATTGGAAACACCAGGTGAGACCATTAATTATCCAAATAATTTAAACAATTAAGAGGACACTGAAATAAAAACTACTTTCTTTCCTAGAACCCTGCAAGTGATTGCACTCTTACGGTTATACTTTTCAATAATACACAATTTCATGCAAACGGATTAAAAATGTTTATAGCACGATGTCCATTAACCGCCAATTACCCCCTGGGGTACATCTGGCGAAGGCAAGATCCAACTCTGGTCTCCCATGCAAAATGTAGCAAAGTTATTGCATCCCATAAAGGCCCAATTTTCTTCAGGAGGCTTCAGAAACACTGTATTATCTTACCTAATGAACAAAAGCAGGTGCTATCCGTCAATCTGAACCTTTAAATTTCGGATTATAAATACAAACGCCTTAATCACAATGTCTCCACTCAAAATGTTTCAACAGAGACTGCTTTATCGTGTACAAGATACACAGACTAAAACAATGAAAATTCAAAATACAAACATGAAAACAATGGGGATCTAGTTAGGTAGCTGGATCGTCTATATTTCAATTGTTTCTTTGTAGAGCTATTGGCAGCTACGAAGATGACTGGCTACCTTGACATAGATAACTGCATTTCTAGGAGGTTATACAAGTTGAGATAGTGCTTAACTTCTGCATTTACTTAAAAAAAACAAAAAACAAAAAAACAGGTAAATCTGTGTTTAACTCCAAACAATAAATCAAAACGTAAAAACATTTTTTTTGTTTTATATGTTGACCATGTCAGATATTTCTGCTCCTGAAAACTTCAGAGAAACTGTAAAACTACACCTCCCAAAATACAAGTGAGAAATCATGTGTCTTCAAGCCGACGGGGTGTACAGGTCAGCCAGCCTAAGGCTGACAAAACTGAGAGTGGTTCTTTAAAGGGGAAGCAGACCTTCTGGGAAATTTTCCACTTAAAGTGGGGGAAAAAAAAACAATTGAAGTCCTTTTG
Organism: Hiodon tergisus; assembly: GCA_025775045.1. NCBI lineage: Eukaryota > Metazoa > Chordata > Actinopteri > Hiodontiformes > Hiodontidae > Hiodon > Hiodon tergisus. The sequence goes on from JAOVYW010008136.1 coordinate 3,224, forward strand.
TGTAGTTTAATTCTTTATATTGTGAAAAAATTAAAATCGCAATCTGGTAATCCTATCCTTCCTGATCACCCTAAAATCGGCAAGGCCCGTTATCACAGTTTGGTTCCAAAACCTAGAAGTGTGGGTCGAGTGAAGCATCGTGCAGACCCTGCATGCATATCAGATAACTACAGACTGTCGATGGATGGGGGAACTGGCTCACGACCCTAGGCAGACTCTCTACAAGGAAGAGCATTGAAAGTACACTAAGCAATGGTTAAGGAAGCTATAAGACTTATACAGCTGTAAAAGCAAGTGTAAAATTGTAAGTCACTTTGGACACATGCAGTTACTAAACAACACATGTTTTATGTGGTGGAAGGCTGGAAACTACCTGCAAACAAGAAATTGTTGACCTCCTGCAGCCACGATTGGCTCCCTCTCTCTGCCAGCCTCGGCATCCGAGCATCACATTATGTGGCTACTGCTGCCACTGTCTGGAGCTTACCTGGCCATCCCTGCCAGCCAACACCTGTGGTGAATGAGAGAAACACACATTCTGAACAAAGAACGCGTTTCTCATTTTGCTTGCCGCCCTGAACATCTCCAGCTAATCTTAAACAACAATTATATTAACAATAATTTACTTCAAGATTTTGAAAATATACAGAAACCTTTCATAATACTTTCTAATACTTAACTAAAGAGCAAGAACTACGGTTTCTTTGTCTTGCATTTTTGCCTGATGTTTCTTTCTGAAAATAACGTTTTGTTATGACGACCCCTTTAACATCCAACTATATGTCTCACAGCTGTCCGTCAGCACCGCTTCTTGCTTGGGACCTGGTGACGACCAAAAGGGTAGACCACACAGTTTCAAGATTTTGTGCTTTGAAAAGCCCATATTTTAAAGGAGACCATATTTTTCCTGTTTCAACCTTTTGTTTGAAATTGTATTATTGCTGCTGTGTGTTTTTAAATCAACTTCTAGGAGAAAAATGAGGTTTGGACCAATTATTCTTTCACACGCTTATTATAATTGCAGAAAATACTAGTGGAGGAATTGAGTCAAGGGTTAAAGTTTATTCCACCCATTAAACTAAACTCATTAATATGGTTTAAATTTTTTGCTCGGTAGTGTCTATATTTTGAATATAGTGCAATTACTGAAGCGAGCAAATTTGAATTTGAATTTTTTATTTTGGTCACTTCACCATACCGTTATGAGAATATTGTGTAAACATTATCAATTCTGTTATTTAATTTGTTACAGCCCCAAGGCTATTGTCTGGTTTTCTCACGGACAAAAAATAAATAAATAAACACTTCGGTGAACCAGTGAGATAAGCGTAACCAAAATGCAGCCATAATCGCCGGTCTTCAAAATAGCGACGGTTTCTGAAATTTACCTCGATTGCACGCATACACACAAAATCATAATTGTGTAATACTTCACCAAGCAGTGCAGTGAACGTCATTATCCCATGCTGGAAGTCTAAACCATCCTTGAAACGGAAACCCCTCCCGATCCTGGACTCCGGGCTAGCTAGAAACTCTTCGAGCTAGAGAGGAAAGGGAGATATTCTGACCGAATACAAACAAGGCATCAGGAAACACGGAAAATAACTCGTCAAACAAGAAACCAACAAGTGTGAGTGCTTGTTGTAATTGTAAATATTGGAAGTACTTTGTATAATCTTCAGTGTTCAAAGGAGTGACACTTTTTTGCACAATTGCTTACAGCCTATTTTTTTTATTGAAACAGTCATCCGACATTTGTGTAACGTTAGCTTGTCAGCTAACACAGAACAACAGAGCAACTGGGCAAATGATTCCTTATGCATGAACTCTTCACCGACCTTCAATGGTAAGCATACAATTAATGCAAGAAGTTCAATAAGTGATTTAGGCCCTTCGACACGTTGTTTCCGTTTTTCTTTTAGTTTTGAGCGATAAGGATGGTGACGGGCTGGTAGCTAGCCTCAGATTTAGCTAGTTAGCAAGCGTGTGACATGAATAACTGAAAGGCGTGATTATTTGGAATGGACTCCTAACATAAAACTATGGAGCTAACAAACAAACGGTCTTAAACTATAAGAAAAATAACATGAAGTAATATCTACCCATACCTAACTATATGTTTTACCACATTTATCATTTTACCTCGGTAGCTAGCTTGTTTGTAAAATCCGGTGTAGGGATTCATCTTGATAGCTGGATTTCTGCAACAAAGCAAAGTGAACTGAAGTTCTTCAGATGGAACACCGGCAGTCACGGTAATAAAATGTACAATTCCGGTCCGTTCTGGGTAATTCTAAGCATTTCGACCTAAAAGTAATTCTTGGTAACAAGTTATATCATGGTCATTGAATGATGAATTATTTCAGAATGCGTAGAAAAATATAGCTCTTCATTTAGTGGCCGTGTTGGACGAGTATGGGTCGCGCCCACGCGTGGAATAGGAATCGTACTTAATGCCAATAGTGTCGAGACAGGATTTTACTATAGTCAGTGTTAAATAGTTAATTCGTTTTTATTGAAGATAACGGGACACGAATAAATGACATTAAAACTATGTCAAAATAATTTCTTCCTGTGGATCGGTCAGGTAAATGAAAAATTACTCTCTACCCCTTAATGGATTTGAAGTTGATAGCTGTCTATATAATGGATTATTTATCAACTCCGTTGATTTGTTAACGAGTTGATACACAGCATTTTGTTTTAAGTAATCATTTAATTTGAAGAACGCATGCACTCTACAGTGTGATCGGTATGCGATTTATATCTATGAATTTCCTTCATAAACTGGGACCAAATAGAATGTATGACAAGCCGGAAAATTCTGTTTTCATAAGTCCCACCTTGCTTCTACTCGTTAAAACAAAATCTATTAAACCAGTTGCGTAAAGTGAAAGTAGCTGGTTGCAAAGTTTTATACTACATATTATGTTGCAAAACCATAGGTATGAAACAGTTCGTTTATTGCTAGAAATAAACAGATGAATCTGATAAAAACCGAACTGATAAGATCTGCAGACTGTATCTCAATGATTTGAGGTTAAAGTGTATTCCCAAGCACCAACGTACTACAAAAAAAATATTGTTGTGCGTAATAGTTAGATTTTATCTGATTGTCAGAATGTCGCAAAAAAATTATACATTTAAAATAGCTCTTATTAATATAAGCATATCTAGACTATGGCTAACCACTTAGCATGAAAGGGGGAAAACTTGCAGTAAAATATGACACAAATGTCCAATGAGAGGAGCTAAGACATTCTATTACAACCCTTCGCTAAAATAGAACATGACAATTTCTACATACATACAAACATCTCCTCAACAGTATTGAATTCAACTAAAAGGATACTTGCTGGCCACCATTTTTATCAAACCCAGATATAAGTGACTAGTTACCTGATGGTGCAAAGTAATGAGGACAATTGGTTACCTATCACCTCAACATTAGTAATGTGTTTATAGAGAAGTCTGGGATGTTTTGTGAATGGATTTGTGATTTTGCATATATTTTGTTTTCATATATTTTTACAAGGATGATAATATAGCATCATTGTGCTTTGGATTGGGTACTTAGAGTTTTGATTGTTGTTTTAATTTTACAGTTCTGACTGCTGCCTGAATTCCGCTAGCTGTGTCTGGCTGAATCACTCCTACAGATTATTGTATTACCCACACTGATTCACTGTCTGTAACTTTGGTGTCCGTGTTCCCTCACCTGCCTTCCTAGCGTGACTTAGATGTCAAGCTTTGACTTAAAAAAAAAAAAAAGATGATGTAAATAGAGAAAACTGTGAGCATGTGTGACAGGGTGCCCTTGATGAGGTGGAACTCATTTCAACTTGAATTGAAAATTTGCATTTGAGAAATTTCATGGATTATTTATAGAGCACTTTAAATTAATCAGATAAAGATAATTTTCCAATTGGACTAATACTCATGTTGTTAACTGTATACAATTTTGGAAGTAGACGAAATACAATTTGTAATATCCTTTTTGATTAAGTTAATATAAACAGTAAGGTAAAGAATTCCAATAATCAATCTAAGTAAACAATCTAACAGTAGCAGCCCTGCATTCCCCCAAAAAACAAGAGGAGTAGAGTATGTGGTAGTATAAGTATGATGAATTGCACATGAAAACATGTGACTTCATATGCATTGTTTATGAAATTGAGAAAAGGGGGGGGAGTTCAGTCTAAAGCAGGACTCTTTGTTTATAACTGATAGAGACATGGCCTGGCCTTTCGAGCAACAGAGGTTAATAAAGAATGAGGAAATTCCTCTGAGAGGCTGCTCAGATGTGGTATTCAAATGGCGGTTACCCCCACAGAGGCGTTCTGTAGCACACAGCAAATCCTTGTTGAGCTGAACTCCCACTGATATGTTCCTTCATCTCCCTAATTGTGTGATGGTTTGAGAGAGGATTATTAAGCGGCCGAGGGATTTGACAGCTCTTTGTGCCATGGAAGTTTGCTGCTATGGATGACCATTACAGACTGCGGGAAACAAACCACCGACTATGTTCCCATTGCTGTGTAGAGCCACGCAAAACTGGGCAAGTTGCTTTAATACCATTTTATGGTTATTGTTCAAACTTGCAGAGACAGCAGATTTGTTTAAGGAACAAGGTGGAAATTAAAGGACAATGGTCCCTACTAGGAAGCGTTGTTTTGTTAGACTGAAATGTATGTAGCTAGCTAGCTATAATATGTAGTTTTCGACAGTTTGCCAAGAACTTGGTAGCTAACTAATAATAATGTTTTTATGGTACAAAAACTAACCATACTTTTTTTTAGTGTTACTGGTTAAAAGAAAATTGTTAGTCTGTATCTATCCTGAATATCCTGTAATATGTAAATATTAACAGTTTTTGGTAAATCTAGTATTACTTTATCAGGAGCGTATTACATAGGCCACTGTTCTTTGCTACTAGTCGTGGCTGCTATGCAAACTAAGGCTTAATTAGTTCAATTAAGAAGATGATTAGTAAAATCAAGTGCTTTGGTACTATAGTGAAATTAAAACTGGAACACACTCCGCACTCTGGCTCAACATGAGCAGAGGGTGAAGTACAGTGACAAATAATAAGTTCTTCAATATTACATTTATTTTATCATTTCACTTACTGCACATCTTGGTATTTATGTAATAAACATATTTTGTCAAAGTTAACGAAGCCCTTCTATTATATTAGCTATTAAGTATTAAGTAGACCCCCTCAGTGCCTGCATTGTAAATTCCACCTAATTTCCATTTGCAGGGGGAAAATTTTGATGTTGGGCAGGATTTGGTGTTACTGGCCTAACTTTAATTCCATTTATTTTAATTTTCTTGTGTTGATTACAAAACAAATTGATGTAATTTTATTATTTATTTTGTTCAAATTTAATCCGGATTCTCTTGCTAAATTCAAACTATATATAGCCTATAGGCGTCTACAGTAGGTACCCCGTTATTTATTGGTAACTGTGTTAAGTAACTTAAGCTACATGTGTTGTACTGTTGTTAATAACACGTTGAAACTGTAAACGGATAACTTACGAAATCAGTACTTATACTTGGTTTCATATGTTAGAAAGTTTGTTACATTTTTCACTTGCAATTGGCAAATCACTGCTTGAATCCAGTAATGAGTTTTCTACTCAGATATAGTATAGCCTTAGTCATAAATTCACATCTAAATGCTTACAGGTAAAATAAAACTTAAAAATATAATAAAAGTTAGGTCCAGGTTAATATCGTTTGACTAATAATTATGCTACAAAAAAATTCTTTATATATTTAGGTTTTTCTTGAGCAACACTAAGGTCCTTTCTATGCTATTCATTTAAAACTGCATTAGTATCTGCGTGCTTTAAGACTGTAGGTTATTGCACATGGAAACTAAACAGATCTGTAACGACCTGGTTTCAGATACGAAATATGAACCGTCCCTAATGGGTTATTTCTCCTTAAGAATTTGGAGCAGTATGGCAAATCATGTGAGAGCACTTCGATCAGGTGATCGAGACTAGAAAATGCAATCGCATTTCTTTACTAGAAAATGGAGGCAGAGGTGGTGGGTAAGCTTCACCAGGTCCCTTTTGGAACTTCTCAGAGCCTCCAGCCCTGGTTCTGGCAGAAACTTGGTTACCAAGAAACTTGGTTGGCTGACAGATGTTAGCTAGACAGCCCTGCTGGACGTAGCAATTACACCGAGTAGCACCTTTGGGCCCACGGTGGACCACCTCCTGAAACTCTGTTAGGAGACCTAAAGGTTTTTGTAGAACTTGCACTGAGACTGCTGGCTTGGAAGCAATGGCTGCTTGCCTGTCCCCTGGCCCTCTGCTTGCCAGCTAAGAGTGGACACAGATTGACCGGTTCACGTCCTGGGGCATGGCACATTGTCCCTTTTGGTTCTCCAGGAGGGACACAGGGTGCCTGGACATGGACGCGTGGACCCAAGCGTCAGTCAGTCAGTGGAACTCTGCCTCCTCCTTTTCTGTCAGATAGGGAACATCCAGGCCGCCACACTACATTTGTTTCTGCACTCACTCATTATTGGAGCCATATTGCTGCCCTTGTGACCGATTGCATATCTGCGTACATAGCCAGCAGACTAACAGGTATGTACATTCTATAATACGGTAATCATGCGTCTCTTCACAATAGTGTAACATCTGTTGAAGGATTACTTGGATCGGGAAAACTTTAAACGGGAGAAATTGGGCTCTTCAAAAACTGGTTCTGGGCTACGCAGGTTTTTTTAATTTTTTTTATTTTTTTTAAACCACGGTGGAGATTGTACTCCAGTCCAGATAAATGAACACAGGAAGCCATAACGGAATTGGAATTAAGTCAAACCTGGGCAAGACAAGCCTAAGGAAGAAGGAAAACAATCAGTTTACTAAACAAGCTAGCAAATAATTCTAAACCCTGTTCATGAAATTAGCTAACGTACAATATCTTAACAAAAACTTGTGATTTTAGGGTGACTCATGCCATAACTGGAGCTAGCTAACCCCAGAAAGCCACCCACAGTGGTCAACGTTACTCTCAAAGAATTAACATGTATAGCTAGGCCTCAAATATATGCGTGTTTTTAAGAAATATGCCAAATAGTTGAATAAAAGAATTGTGCTTTGTGAGTTTAGAATATATA
>JAOVYW010008138.1:11378-41598 GCA_025775045.1 Hiodon tergisus
TTGTTCAGGCCGAGCACAGGGCCGAGCACAGGGCCGAGCACAGGGCCGAGCACAGGGCCGAGCACAGGGCCGAGCACCTCCCCTGTCACAACACAAAGAAACCAATGTGACATTTGACACAATGGCGACATACAATGTGAACAGTGTGTAAGAAACTGGATTTGTGATCAAAAGGACAGGGGTTCAAGTCCCACTTGGGAAACTGATGTTGTACCCCTGGATAGGATTTGAATCCAGAACGATGACATTTGAAGCCTTAATTAAAGGGTATTTAATGATTATCTATGCTTGCACCCCATGTAGGGGAAGAAGCCATGACTGTCGATTAAATGTTACTACACAATCCGGTACTTACACATTGTGAGAGAAAAAATAATTTAGCAGGTGCAAACATTAGACATCACCAAGTCTGATACCCTATAACAGTCAGGTGTACAGAGACGTCATTAACATGATGTCAAGTGGCAATTAGTATATTTAAGGGAATTTGAGGAATGTTGCACAGGGTTAATCATGTCAGCAAAACCTGTGTGTTTTGCACTTCAAGACACATTAAGACTGAACCATTTCAAATTTTGCCACATCATTTACATTGTTTTTTGCTAATTCCATATGAGATTTAATTTGATTTTGTTTCCTTGGAAATGGCTTACTCTTCCTGCCAGTGCAACCAAAAGCCTGCTAGCTTATTTTTGAGACATGGGCATTTAATCCTATATTTCAGCCACCTACATTTTAAATTTCATTAATCCCATGGCGCTTCTAGTGTTAACGCAGTTTTTACATCCAAATTACTCTCTAGTTGATAGCAATTATTTTTTGTATGAGTGCGAGTCTGCATGATAAATTCTAAACAGGATCATTCACTATACTATACAATTTTACAAAGATAGTAAACATTTGTACTCACTGAAGACTTTGACTTTACGAAGTTCAATAACAATATGCTTATATTTTTTTTATTATCAAAATAATTTAAACTTGTCTTATTTTGAGTTTTAAAATAGTCTAAATGTTTTACCTTTTTTTTTGGCACAGAATCCCCACAGGTGTAATCCTTAACCAGCTTCTCCGAACTGGGTGGCTCAGTTTGGAGGAACAGTCTGATCTAGGCAATGTCTGGGTGGCATGATACACCTTACACCTCTTAATGATCGACTTGACTGTGCTTAAAGGTATATGCAGTCCTGCCTTTCTACAGACGTATTTTTCAACTCTTTTGAAAGCTCCTCGTTCTTCACGGCTGAATCTTTTCTGAAAATTCACTAACTGAGTGAGGAAAACGTCAAGTGTACTTATTACGAATGCATGTGAAGCAATGTCACTGCACACAGGCCAGTCAACTTTCAAAGAAAATATATATAAATCAATAAATTTTAATTGAGTAGCAATTTGTGTAGATCAGATGCATTAAACCCTATTTAAAAGTCTTATTACACAAGCTGCAAAACAAAAGATTGTGAAAGCTGAGAAAACACTTTTGCGTGGCCCTGCATGCCTTCAATTCAGCTCTAACTTGACTAATTGCACAGTCTCTTAAGGAACCGTTCCAGGAGTACGCACATCAGCTGGTTACGGGAAAACCAGGCCAGTACAGGGCGTGCATGCCAGGGCACCCACCTGCTCGATGACAAACGAGACTGTCTCCACCACCAGACCAAGCGGCCCTTTCTCCAGGGATAGTGCACTCTGCAACTTCTCCTCTTCCTCTTTGCTGAATAAGCTCTCCTCCTGCCAGCACAAAACGGTACACTTTCATGCCTCATGGGGCAAGGGGGTTCCAGTTCAGTTAATTGCCCCTGAGTTCACTTGACATTGTGGATGTTAAACTGAGCATTGCTAAGTAAGAACAGCTGTAAGTGTTTCTAGGTTGCTAGTTACCGCTTCACAAGATTCTAGAACTCTGATAAAATTACATTAGCCCTAATGTAATCCCTGAGCAGTTAGAGCATTTTAAGATATGTTGATCTGAGTAATGTTTTTTCCCCTCTTTCTAGAAAATATATAAATACAAACTTCTTGTAAAATATTGCAGGTGGGTAAAAGAAAGAGAGTTTATAGTTAATTTAAAATCAACATAAGGAATTCAGAATTTTGTAAAAACCAGGAACATACTTTCAGGTGAAGTCTCTGAAAAATACGGGATAGGAGTCTGGAGAACTTGTTCAGATCGATGGTGTTGATGTAGCCCACCGCCTCTTTGATGCTATACAGCGACAAAATTAAGATTTCCAAGTTCCTTTTTTATCTAAAGGTAACCGTTTAATCAATGACTGAATACACACACACACACACACACACACACACACACACACACACACACACACACACACACACACACACACACACACACATATATAGCATTTATAACTGGAGATTTTTCAAGGTTACTATTTTTTACAAGCAAGAGAACCATTCATCATCAATGGGTGATTAGAAAGCTAACTAGATTAGCTAAAAAACGATAGAGCGTTACAATTCATTATTAATATATACGCAATGTCAACTATCAACTTGTGGTTTATTCAAATGGTCATACGAACGAAATCGTTAGCATAATTGCAGTTTATTGTTTTAACAATATGAGTCTATCAGTGTCTACCGATACTGTTCGTAAGACAAAACTGTTGCCTGGCAAATCTTTAATATTTATACTAAATATATTGACATATTTATAAATAACAGAATCAAATTACCTTTGAGTTTCTTTTATAATAGCAGACATAGCGACGAAAACGCTCAAGCTTTTTGCTATTTTCATTCACTTCCTAGTCTTGGTCACATGACTTCAGATGCAAACACGCTACTGAATCAGCAGTGGTTCGTTGTTGTGCGCTAATGCTAGTACAGGAGGTACAAAATACCTACATTTAAAATTTTATTTTCAGTGTAGATATATGTAGTTTCTTTGCCTTTACAGATATATCGAATTAATCATCACTACTCCACGAAATGATGCACATCTAAATGAGGAATACGCTTCTTCTTTTTTAACTAAATAGAAAACGAAAGTTCCTTATATTAGTAAAACTGTATCATTGAAGTGTGTCATTAAGTATTCGTTTAATTATACTTAAATTATACTTGTGGAATTCACATATTTTAGTCTCTTTACTTGGTTGTATTTGGATACATATATCTTGGTTTATAGCAATATTTATAAATATATACATTGTTTCCTTTTTTATTTCCTAAGATAGCTGTAAATCTTATTTCGTCACCGAATCAGTTTCATTGAACATACGTCATTATAGATATTATAAATTCCATTGACTTTTCCATTTCGTCGTATTGGTAAAACCATAAATTGTTAAACTGAAGTCATTTCCGTTTATTTCCATCACATACAATCTCAAAACAATTATCGTGTATTGACTCAAGGAGAAATGGAGACTACTGCAATTATTTCGCCATCTACCACTTGATGGCGCTTAAAGCTCATGAACTTCGAACGATTTATTGACCGCTGTCTTTAATCGGAGTTTAAAAACCTCACGATTCCAAACCAAGAGTCATAAATTCCGTGCTCAAAAAATGTAATATACTTTGGTGCTTTTCTTAACTTAAAAGACATTAAAAATATCAGACCTTATTGTAAAACTTCACACTGAACTTCACACTGCGAATCCCGCAGATAAGCAACATTTAAAAGTGTTAACAAAAAGTGAAAGCAAAGGCCCATCATGGTCTTCATAAAATTGAAAAAAATGATAGGAATGCTGTAGACCTTGCATCAAACTACAGTTGGTTTTACTATAAAGTCAGTGTTGATCCTTTCTGTGCTACTGAAGTTTTCTCTAGAAAAATTTCAGTGAGAAGTCACCGGCCTGGTTGATTTCTGGTTTCTTTGTGTATTGGCTATTTGGATGTCAATAAACGTCTGGACCTGTTCTATGAATCACTTCTTTTAGGACTAAGGCATCCATCTTACTGTGACTGAGGTTAGGCCCCCGGTCCAGACATTCTCTGTGGAATTGGGGTGACCTGGTTAAGCAGTTGAACAGGCCCAGGAGGGTATGTAGCCTGTACTATTTGTGCTCCTAAAGACAGATTGTGGCATGCAGCCAGGAGCCACGCCTTTAAGCCTGGGGGACAAGCCCAGGGTCACCCAGATTGACAGACAAGGTGTGGGGCAGGATCTAGTTGCGCACCTGAGGGTGGAAAAGTCTGGTGTGGTAAAGGAAATGTTTGGGCTTTATATGTAAATTGTTGGATTAATTGTTGACGCCCAGGCATGCTACACACTTGTTGCCAATAGAACTCCTTGTCCTGGAGCCCTGTTGTCCTGGAAGAAAGCCCCCCCCAAAGCCACTGTGAATGCAGCTTTGTGGGACGGACAAAACCCACTGCCTCCGCCTCACTGTCTCAGAAGAGAAACGCATCACTGCGAAAGTCCTTGAACTGTTGCCACACGTCTGACAAACATACGCTGACAACAACATCTCAGTTGCTGATGGCTGCTATTAAAATAAAATATTAACATGACATTAAGGGGGGAAATATATGATATTTATAATTTTTCAAAGGCATGATTATGAAAGCTGAGCTGCCAAAACATTGTGACTTTTAGCACGGTATAAATCCCTACCGGTTCCTCTGTCTTCATATACATTATTATTATTGCTTTTTATCTTAAATTACGTACAATTTTTTCATTTATCCGTCTCTATATTTGCTAAAGCAATTTGTGTTGCATTCTTCTCAAATGCAAGAACCATGCTGGGAGGGGATAACATTCTATCAGGCGATGTGCACGCAGAATGGTCTGCATTGGTTTTGCTACTTCAGTGCAGCTGCTTTTCCTTGGACTTGATCCAGCAACATACTGGTGACCACTGAAGTTCCTTAATCACCTCACTGCCCATTATCACTGGGCAGTGATTTCTTTCTTCCTGACTACAACCCAAATCTGGGCCTTTCGATCAAGAATAACTTTCTAATTAATAAAAAATATCCTGCCTTATTCACTAATTAGCAGCTAGTCATCTATATCTCTAATTGATATACTAACATGAAGAACTAAAGCTTGCTTACCAAAATTCTTCTGCAAGTAGCTTATAAACCAGTTTACAAGTATCGGTTAGCCACATAACTAATGTACACTCTTTCATGGAAAAAGCCACTTCAGAGAGTGGTCAATTATACAAAGCTTTAATCCAGCATATGCATAAGCACCATCTCAATCAGTTGAGAATGGGACCCTGGGTTCAGAAGATACTAGAAATGAATAATTCCCACGATTAATAAAATTTGCCAAAGCATCTATCTATTAGTTTCAACCACACATTTCTATATCAGTCCTACCCCATCCATATCTTAGCTTGTATGTACGGGAATAGCTCCCAAAAACTTTCTATAGACATTTTGCATGGAAGGATCAGTCTTATTTACAAATCTGCCTAAAGACAGTTTCTGTAGATCTGACATCTGATTGGCTAGTGACAAGATGATTTTTGTGATAGATCAGGCAGGTAATGATGAAAGCAATAAATTCACACCATAAAAACGATTAAATACTTTTATTGCATCAAAAAAAAAAAACTCTTATGCAATGATTAAAAGCGACAGAAAAAAATAATCTCCTGACCAGAAGATAACTTTAAAATCTTTTTAAATATTTTAATAAGACAGAAAAAAACAAAACAGGAGTGTAGGCGAGATAATTTCATATAAGAATACTTTGTTAATTAATACAAACATAACCATTTTTCCTTTTAATACAACGTAGCAGCCAAGACATGGGGACGTCTTGTGAAAGGAATGTCTTTAATAAATACTGTAGGAACTTCGACTTAAAGAAAAAGAACACAGAGCCACAAGAAGAATCATTAACACAGAAGAAATGCTAATAGATCACCCAGTACCTTCATTTGTTTGGACAAGAGTAACTACTTGTCTGCGATTTTGGTAAACGCGCTGCCTTTGTGGTAAACGTGTCGCGCCCCGCTACTTAAAGGAGGGCAGGTTTGGCACTTTTATGCTGATGTCACCGATGTTAATGTTTCGTGGCATTTCTGGCAGGTTCATGTTCTTCACGGCAGAGACGGCTCGCGCAGGGGCCCCGGTGATGCCGGCCTGAACACAGGACACACACACACACACAGCGTTAGAGTCACGTCCCGTCGTCGCCCCACGGAGGAGTGGGGGGTGGGGGGTACGGGGGGGGGCGGAATTCACCTAAACATGCTGCACGAGTACAGGAACAGACAGACGACAGCAGAGCACGCACATACACATACGTCCAAATACCCCCATACCTTCGCAGCCAAGTAGCGCATGCAATCCTCCAGTGTTCTCAGCTCAGGTGTTTTACATTCAAACCACAATTACGCAGAACAGAAAAAGAAACGTTCTAAAGAAACCGAACCCACCACCAAACCTGCGTAGACTGGAAAAAAGGACAAAAAGGCAAGGAGAGAGTTGGGGAAAGCAAAACAATGGATCTCGGTATGATAGGAAGGTGAAAGTATGCAAGCGGAGTAACGTGTGAGCACCGTAACGTGTGAGCGCCACCTGTAAAGTCAACAGACCCGAGGCTAGGGGGCGGGGCAGATGTACAGCTGGCGACAGTTGGGTAGTAAAGGTAGAGCCAGGTGTCTGAAGAGAGGGCTCCATGCCCTGGGTCACCAGGTGGGACACAATGCTAGCTAATCTACAAAAATGATGTAACCTGCTGCTAAGCGGTGGTAATTTGTGGGGGGTGGGCACTTAAAAGCCATTAAATTTGGAACACACCAGAAAGACCTTGGGGTGAATTCATTTTTTTCTTCCACCGGTTGTTTTAACTTAACACTATTATCCAAACTGTTGGACCCCATAGTGTGGAATGAAACGTTTTACAATTTTTTGACTCCTCAAAGTATGAATGAGGAAGAAAATCCCTGTCCTATCACCAGGAAAAGTCAGACAGGCAGGCAGTCAAGAAAATTACCATTAGTGAAAAAGTAGTCCTAATATAATTCAAAAAATTCCTTTTGACACTTAAATCAAATAGAATAATTCAAGCAAATTCCAGAAAGGTTTCCAATTAGGATCACCTTCATTCCATTATTCCAAATGTTTCTGCTGCGCACATCTCACTTAAAATCTAAAATTTCTCTCACATCAGATTTTGTCCTGTTTTCCTCCTCAGAAAAAACACAGTTTTACACAGCTTTGTTTTCCTGAACCGAAATTGTGCTCTTCACGTTGGCGGTCGGCTGTTCTCAGTCCGACAGACTAAAATTTTCTCTGTCCGCTCCAGGAAGATGGAGGCCGGGGAATCACCCAGGCAACACAGCTCCACTGCAAGCTTACATTGCTAGGCAACGAACCAGATAACATCGGGTGCAGCAGTTGACACCAGGCTGCGAAGTTAGGAACAAGCTGTGTACGCGCCCCACCGTGGATAATAACGAACAAAGGAGGATTCAAATTCCTCGGACGCAGCAGTGCTCAAAGTTCAGGGCAGCTCCCAGGCCGAGACAAAAATACTGAAAAATGACAAAACCTCACAACCTCATTTTTATTGTTAGTACATATCTATTGTTTTAAAATATGTATTCGATATCATTAAATTCCACAACAGGAATTTTATATTTTTCTATATAGAACTTAGAACCTATTTCTAAAAAAGCACAGCATGGTTATTACTGCGTTCATTCTAGATTCTTCCAAAGATATTGTCAACAGGCAAACAAAACCACAAACAGAGACAAACAAGCAGAAATGTTTGCTTTCTAGCTTCTGGGAGGTAATGTATTCTGACAGTCACTAAAAAGGTTCCGGCCTCCAACTAAGGCATTTTGTAGGCAACCAGACTAAATTTTGCATTAGTCGTCCAAGAGCAGCTCTTTCATGAAGTCACTGGGTCAACTTAAGCCTGTGTGTTGTTAGTGGAGCCAGGTTCAAACCGCTGTGTAGACGCTAAAGGGTTTCTCCGACCCAGGCAACTCAGTGACATTCTGTACTGAATACATATATTTATTGGTGAAGTAGGGAACTGAGTCGGGGTGAAAAAAGTCACCATTTGATGTAGGCAAGGTGTGTGCGGATTGGTCGAGAGTACACTGGCACAACATGTCGACGAGACCATCGTACAAACTTTCATGCTACCATTTTATCAAACCGTTCTGCTGCTCAGTTTAGAAGTACAATCCATTTCAATGACTGTCAGTACAGAGAATCCATACAAATGCTAAGAAACTAACTAGGAAGTTGAAACTAAAACGTCTGCTCTAACAGATTCTACAACAAATAACAATGGTCAAAGCTACCTACTAACATAAGGAAGAATACAGTCAATTTATTCAACTCAAATCTATGTCGTCTGGAATCTGCTTTTCTGCCGTTTCTTACTTTCTCCATTAAATGTCCTCCTCTAGCATCAACTGTGGTCAATAATATTTGGCCTGAAGAAAGCTAAAATATCTGATGACGTTAGGGGGATAACGAGGTTCACCAAAAATTTGAGATGGCTGTGACCGGAGTACCAAGAACTATCGATTTTACCAAATATACAATAAAAACAACACGAATAGACAATTCCCTCGGCTTTATTACACATGTAGGTTTTCCTCTTCAGCTATTAATTAAATCGATTTTTAGAAAAAAGATCACAAGCATGTGCAAGCTTCTCAGTTCCAACTTGCAAGAAGAAGAAAAAAAACTTACAAACGTGTAACTTTTCAGAAATAACAATCGAAAACAACACTAATTACTGTACTCTTCACCCCTTCAGTTGAATGTAGGAGGGTCCTCCTAAATACACTGGGCAATTAATCCTACACTTACATTTAATGTTTAATTTAACAGGCTCCTTTGAGTACGAAACGAGCAAACTCCAGGACACATGAGTTACTTATCATTCATTAAGGCACGGTGTAGATGGGTATGGATTTAGAACCTGGTTATCAGAGGAGGACTGGTACGTGTGACAAAACCGAGGGATACTGGCGGCCATTTTTAACACTGGACTTCTAGGGGGGTGAAAGCCACACAGTTTCATGAGGCAAATTGTTTTTCTTTTTCTAATTAAAAGTAATAATTTAACGAGTGCAAAACCTCATGGTATAACCCTGAAGAGCAAAATTTTTCCGAGTCATGTTTTTGTATCTTTTAGTCAGCAGTACCTGTTTCTACCTGTCCTGTCTGGGAGACTGAAAGATAAACGTCTGCAAAGAGAGAAGAATGGAAAGAACTAGAAAAGTCAGGAAACAGGAGAAATGAGGAATGGTCATTAAGGCATTTTCAAAAGGAATCACAATTCAGTTCATTAAACGGTGGGGGGGGGGGGGGGGGGCTATAACAAAACAGGAAGTGTCCATACATCACAACAAACCTGCAAGTTTGGTTTCATAGCACGACAAAGGGAATCTCGTGAATTATTATTGTGAACCTTTGTCTGTTTCTTTCTGTTACATTCTAAATAAAGATAAAAAATTAAAGAGTAAAGATACCGAGGTTAATAAGAAAGTAATATTTTAAGGCCTAGAATGTGTGTTTATTATGATAAAGCTAGGCTAGTTAGTATGAAAGATTAACTTTAACAACTTGGATCACGACATTCCCTTTGCCGTCTTAAAATGGATAATACAATATTACAGTGGATAATACACTGAGATTTCTCTCGCTATCCGACCAGAAAAGACAAAAAGAAAAATGCAGCCCTACGTCAAGCTACCTGCAGGGCATGGCATGTATTCCTGCTGTTTAGGGTCAGTTTGCGGACGTGAGGCGAACAAAACCAATAATTTAGTCCAGGGTCATGGAACTTCAGTCCAAAAGAGAATTCGTGGAAAAATTTTAAATAATACATTTTAAAAAGATATGAAAACATCTTCTAATCGGAGATATAACTAACTCTATGCAAACCAAATCTTGGGATGGAATTGTACACCCTCAGATAATTCACATTTAACATCTACTACAATGTTAGCACAAGCAGCTTGTTAGCGGACTAGAGACACTGGGGAGCCAGTAGTTTGCCCTACAGGGGGCATAGTTAAGGACTTCATGCCTTGTTGGAGGTTTCACAATTAGCCGCTAGTTACGACCACATTGATTAAATTTTTCATATATTTTAGCCCAAATAGCTAGCCACATCTCGAGCATCCATTTTCCATTCTCTTTTTTTCCCCAAATTCGGAATCACAAATTCATTTTCCTATTTTTCCCCCCACAATTTGGAATCGCCCGTTGTGCTAATCCGTCTTGGCCTTTCGCCACCACACACGGAGAGGGTGAGCGAGCACAACTGGTCTGCAGGTGCCTGGGAATCCGATAGGAGACACCCGTTAACAACGAGCCGAGAGGAACTCTGCCAATTTTACCTGTCCCAGCCCAGGAAGCACTTTGTCAATTTTGTGTTGCTCCTCGTCACAATCGGCAAAATGATTTTAAACTAAATCCACCACACAGGGCTCATTCCGCACTCAGAAGACCGCTTTTACCAATTGTGCCACTTAGACGACTTTGCTTATTTAAATTAAAAATAAATAAATTCATAATCATATTTATCTGATATGAAGGCAGTCACACATGATTTATTGATCATAACTTCCTGTTAGATACTTAATTATATATACGGAAAGCCGTATTTAAAAAGTTTGTCGCAGCAGGCAAATACGAGCTAGCATGACGATTCTTTTTTTAAATTTTCATTGCGAAAAACAAATCTCAACATGGACAGAAACACGCAGAGTTATCGATTCCTAGTTAGCCAACAAGCTGTTCATTGTTAATGATGGAAGAAAATTATTGGTTCGTTTGACTGTTCCTCATACTATTGACTCCCGAGCCAGCCGTAGGAGGCTATAAATTCTCACCAGAACTACTAAATTCACTGGTTTCTAGCTCCACTACCTAACTGCAGCTACACACAGACTAATACCTAAACAACATATCAATGGAACAGGAGTTTGGCCCTCTAGCTACCAAAGCAAGCATCCACAAAGGAGCACAATGGGGTCAATATAAATAGTATCCTGATCCGGTCTAAAGACAGATGGCAAATTCATCATCCGGCTGGGGCTGAATCAATAAATCATCAGAAAGGGAGACGTGAGGTATGGGCACTTCCAGTCGCAAACCCCACCATGGGAGACAAAGACAGAACTGACCAACGATAGGCTGCATGCATCAAAACTGTGCTAATGTTAACTACGAATGAAAACCAACCAAAGGCTGGAAACCTCTCTCTATGCAACACTGTAGACGGGCCCGACAGTCCACAACGTTACATGTCGACGCAGTCAGCCAAGAACACAACACTTTTGCAGGCTTTGTCGTAAAACAACGTGAACCGCACACCTGGAAATTGGGACAAACGAGCCCTAAAAAGATTTTGAAAAGCTGCTTTGACCCACTGATAAGACTTAGAAAGCCCCCTGAATCCCAGATTGTATTGGGGTGAGGACTGAGCCCAGATTGGAAATTAGGAATTATATACAAAACCCATAACAGGTAGGGGTTTTCACATCTTTAAAAATATCTCACGATCAACAAACGTTTTTATTTTTCTCGTTTTCCTCTCTGAACCAAAAGAGGATTACCATCTCCATTAAATTACGTGCCAAACTCGTGGTCAGTTGTTTGTGTTTTCTCTAGAAGTCGTGCACGTTGGACAACTCATTTCCTGCCAGGCATTGTGCTCCACAACACTGCCCTCTGGTCATCAGGTTGACACACTCCAACAAGCAGAACAGGGCTGTGATCCTGTGATCTACGGCGGGTCTCAGAGGTAGGAGACAGGGGAGACAGCGCAGTTTGATGGCTGGACAAGTCAAAGACTCTTGAGTATATCAGCCAGAATGATTCAATCCTGTCCATCGCGACCAAAGGACATTTTCAACTGTCTTTAAGCGTCCATTCGGTTTTTCCATGTCCATGCAGAAGCAAATGCGTTATTGGCCTATGTTCCTTCAACGCACACATTATGTTTAAGTGTGAACAGGATAGTTGATAATGCAGCTGAAGCGGTCATAAACAATAATTTCCTGTCAATAAATCACATCTCAAAAGAGACAAACAAAAACATATTTAATTTAAAACCACATAACAATGGAAGCCACCCCTGCACTTCCAATTATAGTGCTGAAATTCCAGAACAGGAACAAGCAAAGGGCAACTTGAACGTGAAGTACAGCACGCCCTTCGACAAACACGATCAGATATTTAGCTCCTCCAGGAGAAAGCAAACAATGCTTTAAAAAAATAACACTATCAAAACTATTTTTACGTCTGTAGTTCCACAAATAGACTAGGAATAGGGAAAATTTCCAGGGGAACCGACAGAAAGTTAAATTATTATTAGAATTAATACAATCTATAGCTTTGAGAACTTGATAAAGAAATTAGAAAAGAAGAAATTAACTAGCAGGTTGTAGGTTTTTGCAACATAACCCTTCTACTTGGTTTAGCCACCAGATAAATCACATCCGCTCCCTGTCTCACAACATATCAATAGTGGTAGAGTTCAGGACCTACCATCTCATTATATTTTGACCTTTGAAGGCCTTAAGAAAAAAGCTATAAGAATTAAAGCTGAATCATTCAGACCAAACAGTAAACGTGGTTGAGTCTTCGACTTAAATTCCAGTACATCTCAGCCATTTCTCCCTTGTCAACCACACAAGCAAAAAACAACCCCTCACACTGGCCACACCCAGACCTGGGCCATGTGCATTGTCTGCACCTAGCTCAGGGGCTATGGACCAAGTACGTTGTCTATACCAAGGTTAGTAGCTATGGAGTACGTGTGGCATCAAAACTGAGGTTAGTGGCTATGGACCAAGTACGTTGTCTACAAAGAGGTTAGTGGCTATGGACCAAGTACGTTGTATACACCGAGGTTAGTGGCTATGGACCAAGTACGTTGTATACACCGAGGTTAGTGGCTATGGACCAAGTACGTTGTTTACACCCAGGTTAATGGCTATGGACCAAGTACGTTGTTTACACCCAGGTTAGTGGCTATGGACCAAGTACGTTGTTTACACCCAGGTTAGTGGCTATGGACCAAGTACGTTGTATACACCGAGGTTAGTGGCTATGGACCAAGTACGTTGTATACACCGAGGTTAGTGGCTATGGACCAAGTACGTTGTTTACACCCAGGTTAATGGCTATGGACCAAGTACATTGTATACACAGATGTTGGTGGCTATCGACTACGTGCATCGTCTACACCAAGATTATTTCTACGGACCACGCGTTTTCTCTACACCCAGGTTAGTGGATATAGAGCACGTGCATCGTCTGCACAGAGGTCAGTGGCTACGGACCACGTGCATCGTCTGCACAGAGGTCAGTGGCTACGGACCACGTGCATCGTCTGCACAGAGGTCAGTGGCTACGGACCACGTGCATCGTCTGCACAGAGGTCAGTGGCTACGGAGCATGTGGCTCAGGCTCCCGAGTTGTCAGGACTGACAAAGCCCACAAGGTGCTAGCATCCCCCTACTGTGCAGTGGCACCCAGCTGTAGCACAGGCACGCAGCGCAGGTTGGGAAGGACACAGAAGGGAGTCATCGGAACATGCTGTGGGTGGGCTGGGGGGGATCATGCCGGCACAGACCTACAGTCGCATCCTATGTTAGGGAACCATTCTTACCTCAGACTTCTCCATCTTGTTCTGGGCGTCAACTTGCGTGATGATCTCGTTCATGTTGGTTTCCAGCACCATGCCGCCCATCACTAGCTCTGCAAGTATGTTGTGGACCTTTCCATTGCGACAAGCAAACCCAACCGCAGGAGAGGGGTTGGAAAACAATTTAAAAATCAATAAAACCTGTCGCCACATTTGGCTACTGATGAAGAGCAGAATTATTGCTGATTTACGGATTGTGCAAGTTTGCCCCCAAAATGTTATCAGGCCAGTGATTCTACTGTGCTCAGATGTCCAACACAGGCATCACAAACAAGAGCAAATTGAATTTATTCATGATGTATCATATATCATCATATACACCCACTGAGGAAACTCTAGAATCCTGGGTTAGAATGAAAACCAATTAAACAGTAACAGGAACGAGGACTGGCAGTATCAAATTAACACAGGGTCATAACATGCCTAGCCACAAATTTTGGTTCATTATTCTTTCAGGCAGACACTGAGGGATAACTTCTACCGCTTCAATAAAGAAATTAATTTCCTTCCAGACTATTTTAAAAATAGCTAGACAAAATTTATATGAACAATAATGCAATGTTTAATATAAAAAGTCATAAAATGGATTGTGCAATATTTACACTCTTATTCAAAAATCATCAAGCAACTAAATAAAGCAAACAAAGGGCAATGTTTTAGAATTCTCCTACCTTGTCCACGTGGAAAATTAAATCTAGTTCACAAACGTTCTCAAAACATTTGTCCAATGTTTCCACAAAGACCTGCCAAAAATAGATTTTTTTCTTCAATCAAACAGCAATAAAGAACCAAGACAAGCAAAAGCGAGTGGATCTTTATCAATAATATTACACTTAAAACTATTGGGAACCAAGAGCCCAAATAAGACGGCAAGGATGCGTTGTGCACCGTAGTAAACTGAAGAAAGCCAATCATGACAGTCCATCTAACATGTTGTTATAATTTTAATCCAGGTTTTCGTTCCAGCAGAGTTGTCAATTAATTATTTGAACACCTTCAATTAATCTTAAAACGTATTCCCTAGTTCAAGAACAGAAAACAACAGCAACTGTCTTTAAAGAGGTCTCATTTTAGTTTAATTAAGGGCTCAATTAATTAAGAGATCAGTTGTAATGAAAACCCGCATACATAGGGACGCAAGGACTGGAATTGAAACCCACTGCTCTAGACAACAGATATGCACTTGTGAGATAATTAACAGGGGAAAAAGTACCTGAATTAAATCCAAAATGCCCAACTCGCTCTCAGAGGAGTCCACGCAGAACACAAAGTACAGAGTGGCATAGTGTCTGTAGATGAGCTTGTTATCCGAACCACCAATCAACCTGAGGGCGTCAAAAAGACACATTCAGAAACCTTTCTGCAGAGAAGAGAAGAGAAGAGAGCATGCAAAGCTGAGCCCACACTTCAACATTGAGGGACTATTCTGATTTGAACTGAAATGTAACTGAAACATACAATTAAAGAGTCTATACCTTTGCCCATGTGTTTTTTATTTTGTTACAGTTGAGAGCTGCATTTACCATTTAACTGGAGCTTTTTAAAATGCCATTTACCTTTTTTTGTAAACTGGCCGGCAGAATAAAGGTTTCAGCTGAAGCAGAATCACGGATTAAAGTGGTTCAGAACACTCCTCAGGGATCGATTGACAGACATAAATAATAAGGGACTGTAAGCCAATCAACGCTCTTTTTTAATCACAGCCGGATAACATGACTGTCAGAGAAAACTCCCAAAGGGCCTTCTGAAGGTCTCACTATCCTTCTGGATATAAAAAAAAAAACCCTGACAGCGCAATTTTTTTTTTTACCTCCCAACTAATAAATATGACGGGGGAGGCAACATGCCGAACTGGTCGTCCATCACTGTCGTTTTGTTGATTGGGACGTTTGCTAAACAGGCAGAAACCTAGGCCCAACTCATAAATGCTGAGCAAACATGAAATCAACACTTCAATTGAAGGCCTATGTAACGGGATACTAGGGTTAACATGAAATTTTAACATGCATGTCACGTCCTTTTAAACGAGGCGGGGGGGGATCTCTTGGACTATTAAAGTCCATAGCAGTGGATTTTCACTGAAAACTTCAAAAACTTTCATAAAAATATTATTTTCAAGAACTTTAACTCTGATTGTCACATAGAACATACACGCTATGGACCTAGCCCTGACTAAACTATGAAAGAAAATTTGTTAAAAATAAGGCTAAACCTGCTCAGTCCCTGCTTTAGCTTGATTGCTTGAAACTTTGCATAATGATGAAGGCACATTCGTTGAACACATGTAGCACTGGTACACCTACACACCTTGTCATAGCACTAAATTGCAAAAGAATGCTTTTAAAGATTGCCGACCAGTCAAACTGCATCCTTGGTTAATATCCATATAATGTCTATTAAAAGGATATTTTCTTATATAATTAGGATAAAACGGATCATATGTTGATACATGTTGCATGAATGACAGCTACAATGCCCATTCTTGTAACCAAAGAAAATGTATACAGCATTTCAAAACCAAACTGAAATCCTGATGTTCGTTGTGAAATGGATGTAATGATCTCTAAATTATTATTGCAACATACGTTGAAGGTTGTTCTCTCATGCAAAATAATTAGGACTAGGTATTATCCCAGCCTGGACCTCGGTGCCCTGCCCGCATACTTACAATTTAATGCTTAAAAATACTTAGAAAGAATGTTGATCACTGGAACTTTTCATTTAATTATTTTGTATGAATATTCATCTTACAATAACCCCTTCTGCAGCCAAATATGTTCCAATAAATTTCCAAATTGTCATTAAAATTTCTCTGTAGTTGTCCCCCTTCAAGGATCACGTTATAGAAGTTTTTAAGAAACAGCATCATTAGCCAGATTATACTTATTTCCCCAACTCAACAAGTGGATTACATAATATTTTTGCCGTTATAACACGCAAGGCACTTTCCCACACATTCCATGCAAAGTGACCATTAAAATTGCGGCTGTTTAACAAGTCACTAAATATCTGGTTTAAGCATTTGACACAAGACCTCAGATTTAAGTAGCCCTTAACCAGTGCACGCAGCACACAAGCACGCAGTCTTACATTCCACCCTCCAGGAAATTGCAGACATTCTCG
The DNA here is from genome assembly GCA_025775045.1 of Hiodon tergisus. Classification (NCBI taxonomy): domain Eukaryota; kingdom Metazoa; phylum Chordata; class Actinopteri; order Hiodontiformes; family Hiodontidae; genus Hiodon; species Hiodon tergisus. The sequence goes on from JAOVYW010008138.1 coordinate 28,129, forward strand.
TCTCTTTTCGACACCAAGTGAAAGGTTTCTCGGATGATTTGCTGCTCTGTGTCTTCGCTCTGTGAAGAAGGCAAGTAGAGGATTTCATTAAATCACATTTCTTTCAACATCGTACTGGGGGGGAGGGGGGGACCCAGTAAAAATTACACCACAGCTCTAACGCAGAACATGATAATGGACCCAGATGTGGCGAGTGATCGGCAGCTGGGATCGGCACCATCCATTTCGGATTTGGTACTCTTTACTCATTCAAAGTCACATATACATATACAAAGTCAAAATGGCACCACTATTAGAAACCGAATGCAATAGACAAGAACGAGTTTGTGAATTAAAGTTTTAATTAAAGTGAATTAAAGAGTTTGTGTTTCGGCAGCAAGAATAATAAGATCCAACAGGAGGGACAGAATTAGATCCCAAAACAGTCCAGGACCTGAGTTTAAAATCTGCAGGGGAATGTGGCGCATGAGTCGCCAGTCTGGACGGGTCCATGAGACCACAGCCCGCCTGTGTGGTCACCAGCGTGGTGGACAAGCACACAGGAGGTACAGCGAAGGCAGAAACGGACTTCTGGATGACCAGGCTGTCGGAAATGGGTTTCAAGAAAGTTTGCAGGGTCTGACTGCGGTCACAGATGGGAGGCCAACACCAAGGCTCTAAACTGGATGTCAGTTGCAGTAAGCAGCCAGCAGAGGCAAACTGTGTGCACGAGTACACCCACTGACACAGACTTTCCTCATGTGAAGTCCAAGTCCACATCGTCCAAAAGCAGAACAACGAACAATGAGTGTACGGTAGCCTTTATCGCCTGTTCAAAAAAAATTTTTAAACTTGATTTGGTAAAAGATGAAAAATAGCAACAGATGAAAAATTATGACAATAGACAGAGATTTTATTGTCAAAGCATTCAAGGATTTGTAAAGTTCTCCGTCTCTTTGCGTTTACCGATGTTAAACCCCCACCCCCAAGAATATTTATTTAACAGTACGATGACTAGTCTAATCCTAGTCGTCTTTGAGACACCCGTATCTTTTACACCCTGCAGGCTTACACGAGCAGTTCAGCACCAACTGTAGGAAAGACGGTCCAGGAAGCTGATGACCAATCCACCCTTGGCAGCAAGGTATAGAATTATTTCATATCACTTGAAGATGGAAAACAAATGTCAGTCAAGAGTCAATATTATCGGCAGATAAATCTATATTTCCTTCTATCCGATAATTCCTTCCTTTCTATCAGAATTTTTATTGGACCCAAAAATCGGTAATTGGTCATGCTCTAGTTGAAACTAAAAATAATTTCAAAAAAATAATATTCAATACAGGGCCCGGAAGATGAATTCCAAGCAGAAACAACATTATCCTCATTGTAGAGAACCTGATAATTGAATGTAAAATAAGGATCCCAGTATATAATTACAAAGGAGTAGCCCCACAGCCAAAATGACACAAAATAATGGTGACCAGTTACTGCACAACAGAGATGCCGGACACTGTTGGAAAAAGATTTGGTGAAGTTATTCAAATTCATGGCACTGGGCTATTAGAAGTTATGGTAATAAATGCAAGTAAATGTAAATTTGTCCAGGTCTTTGATTGAGTGGACACAAAGATGATACTATCTTTACCATAGGTTAAAATAATCAATAATTACAACGCGCTCCTGCGGATATTCAACGCAATAATAAAACGGGGTAGGGAACTTAATTCACTCAATGTAACAGCATTGCTGGTTTCTTGTATGGCCATCGGCTTACGGGTCATTTTATCAATCGGAAACTTGTTAAGATGGAAATATCAAATCTGAAAACAAAGTACAGTACTTTTCTACAACGCAAGGCAACCAGGTCAGACAGCCAGCAAGAAAGCACGAGTCAGTCACAGGAGGCGACGTCATGACATGGAGAAACTCAGTACCATAACTAACGTGACGTAACAGCACTATCCGTTAGCACTAGATGACATACTAAAAACAAAACAAACATTCTGGTCACTCTTGAAGATATGCAATACATTGTCTAAAAGGGCACCAGAAGATCCAAGTAAAATTGTTATTGGATACTGGAAGAGCAACGAAAATAATAAATGACGTTTAGATGGCCTGCTAATTGGAACTGAAGATATGTCACAAGGGCAATATACTATTACACCGTGTAATCAAACGCAGTTTGCAATATACCTAAATAGATTATCCCCACACCGTCGCTATTATAATGCGCACAAATTTTAGTAGTTAAAATAGGCATTTGCTAGCGGGCCAATCACATAGCAAAGTAAAAAACTGTTATATGGATAGAAACTTCTCCTAATTTAGAAAAAAAAAACATATCGACACGACACCCAGCTGGCTAAAACCGCAATCCAAACAAATGCACGCAATTTATTCTTAATGAAAGAATTCAAACGCTAGCTTCCTAGCCACTTCATTCATACAGATGTCAAGTCACTCGGTGACCTGCTAGCTGCCTAGCTGCGCGTGCTCATCATGATACTCACATAATGTTCGTAGAACTTGGACAGCCGGGGTTTGCCATGGTTATTAAATATAAGTATGGCTTTTATCATGTTTAGCAAAAAAATGTGGAGAAACCAACGATATTATGACCAGTCTATCTAAGACTGAGTCTCGATTTTAACCCCTTTAATCTCCAGACTACCTTAAACTCAGCTGGAAAACCCTCTCAATTGCATCGTAAGGAGGAAATGTTCCACGTCTAGAGCTTTAGCTCCCCACTACAGAATCCGCAGAGGGACAAACTTGTTGTTAGTACACGTTCTGAATCTCGTTTATAATTATTAAATTGCTTTTAATGACTTGATGTTTTATATCAACAGTCCCACACTTCTTCCATCTCGCCTCTCACTTAATGAATACAATCCTCAATATTATCGCTCGAAATTCTTAACCCTGTAAAACAGTCATTTTAGATTTAGACTGATTCATAGTATTTTCGTAATCCATGAGTTTCATAAGCAAAAGTCTTTCAAACTGAGGTTTTTGAATGACTTTTTTCTGCCAGAAAACAGTCATTAATCTAACAATCATAATCAGTGATTGCTATCACATAAAACATGCAAAAACGACTTTATTTTTTGAAGTTACTGGTGTAACAAACAACAAAAACACAAGGCAATATGCAAGGAACAGACTAAAACGAATTACATAAATGAATGGCCGTCGACTACAATGTGAAAAACTGACTGTCCGTCTATATCTCGAAATCCCTGAATACAATCTTTTCTAAATAAAAGTAGAATTTTCTGCACCAAGTTGGAGTTAATTTTAAGGTTGTCCGGTTGCAAATGTTCCGTTTAATTCACCCACTGTATATTTTGGTATTTTATGTTTAATAATCTCTTAAAATAATTCAATTAACTTTATAAAATATCCGTAAGTAATTAATATAACTTATTCACCTTTAGCCTAGCCTGTCATAATGCTACACATTTAATTTGACGGAACCATCATAAATGTTTGTTAAACTGCCCCACCAATTATTGCTTTCAGACATGACAGATAACATCTGTGAGAACAAACCCAATTTTAAACTTGATAATTTTGTTATCATGAATCTTTCATTTTCAGAACAGCTAACATCTGTTATCAGACTTGGTATTTGTTACAACACATACACTTTCTCAGGATAGGTGAAAACGGAACCATTAGAACTTGTTTTGAAATATCAGTTAAGTCAACCAAAAAGCATTTTTTAAATGTCGATACATGTTGTTCAAGTACATATTCCTCATGACTTGACTGTGATCCACTAAGTGGCGCCAGAGCACCATTTATTTTTAGAATAACGATATGTGTCTACCACACGATCATACGCGAGTTGAGAGCTCTTGCCTTTTGAATCACTCTGTAATGGTTCTTCACTTTCTGTACTGTCAAATAAAATGTAAAAAAGTCCAAAATATTTGTTGGAGAGCATATAAATAAGTCTTGTAATTTGATTTGCTTCTATTATACAAAACAAATAAAAAAAGGAATTGTCTGTATTTTGATGTATTGGGTCTTTCTTACCTGAAGCTCTCTGTGAAATCTATACATTCATATTCACGTCAGAATGACCTCATCGCATACAGTGGGAAAGGTTTGGAGGCAAAGTGCTACTTTTCGGATCTCCCCGCGAACATCTTCTGCTGGGAAATACTGCTGGCATCTAAAATGATGACATTAAAATTCGGGCGAAGTATTAATTGTATTCATTGAAAAATATTCAAGTCAATACAACTTATCACAATTCTCACCGGATTATGATTTTCCCAAGAGATTTTAAAAGGAAAAAGGTTTGTCACCTAACACTCAAGGCTACATTTTTGGAGCTGTCCATGCTTATATAAATTTATCTCAGAATTAGTTTTTTTGAGGTAGGTCTGCAGAAATGTTCAACGCAGATTTGTGGTTCCACGAAGAACCATATAACCATGCCTATATTTTGATCTTTTATCAATAACATTTTATTTGTTAAAATTGAATTGTCGCAAGGCACTAAACTGACATAATTTTCAAGAGGAATTAGAAATGTTCAGCAAAACCAATTGGAGGAAAACTGGAAAAATATTTGCTGAACCTACATTCAGTAGAGAGAATGTTCTGGATATATACCACACCCCAGAGTATTCAATTGTGTCCTAAAACCTTTAATAGATATTTCACAAGGCATATAAATAAAGGTGTGCCAGTCTTTTAATATTATAGCCATTACTGTTGAGGTTTTTAAATAACATTTGTGATAATAGACAATCAGCAGAAACTTTTTTTAGACTGTTGAATTCAAACAAAAATGTTTAATTTTATCCATAGAAGGCCTTCCATGCTCTTCCAGGGAGACGTTGTCATTTCATATAAAACTTTTTTGGTCTTGTGTTTTCATGGTTTTGGACATATATAGTAGCTAAACCATGCCCTAATAATAGTACTCTCTAATAAACCATGGGATATTTGTAATGAAAATATGTCAAAAAGTATGAGTAATGCGATGAAAATGTTTTGAGTGCCACACAGGCCGAATAGGTTGTTTTGTTTCATTTTGAATTACCCACCCGTCCCCGACCATCAGCAGTTTGAGATAAGTTTTTATTTGTCTGTACTTCACATATCTTGAAAATGTGTCTTTGTTTTTTGCTGTTCCATGTGCTAGTTCCGAAATGACTCACTTTTGTGTGAGGCGGGGTGATGGGTATCTTACACATCCAAAACACTACGCCTAAAGAAACAAGCCAAATAGAACACCGGGATCTGGGGACTGCGGACTGAACCATGTTTTTGCGTATCCGAAGGGGGTTGTTTTAAGGTTTTAGGTCCCTTTAATTTGCAATTTTATGATTTAAAAAAAATATAGGCTATACACATATTTTATGTTAATTTAAGTTTTTTTTATTTATAGAATAAAGTAGTTGGGAATTCCAATTTCGTTGCTGGTGGCCTGTTTATCTTGTTGGTACAGTCCTTCCGAACTTCTCCCCCAAATTGTATAAAGACTAAACGAAGCAATTTAATCCTATAGAAGCAAGCACCGCTCATCGGATTATTTCGTTACCAAAATTTGCAATGGAGCACACTGAAGTGATGAAACCACAAACGCTAGATGAATTAATCCAAATTTTGCACAAAATATTTTCTAGTAATAATATTAACGTTGAAGAGGTGCAAAATATAATGGAATCATATGAAAGCAAACCCCATGAATGGAAGAAATTCGCAAAATTCGACCAGTTCAGGTAATTATTATGTTGTTGCTGTTGTATGCATGCACAGCTGTAGTCAACAGTCCCAATTTCTATTCGTTTGTTTTTATTTTAATGTGAAGACATAAGTATGAACATTTGGATTTTGTTAATCTGTTGAAGATAATTTGTGTGTTGGCACTATTATGGTGCTAAACGTTTGAAGTTTTGTATTTAGAGATTTATTTGGGTTACCCATATGTAATAGACGTTACCTTATTTATGTTATGTTCGGCTATATATATATAGAAGCCTTCATTTTATTTAATTTATTTTTTTGTTGTTGTTGTGATGAGAAGTTGATTAAAGTAAAGTAAATTTAAAAAGTAAATAAAAAAGTTTTACACTTCAGCTACGAGACTATGGTGATAAAATCCTAAATCTTTTTGTTAAAACAAGTTTTAAATAGTCGTCGTGGCGCCAAAACTATTAAAATAACAAATCACTGCAATTGAAATGAAGATCCACTCCTCTGGAAGTTTAATATATAGCCATTTCAAGGTTTTAGTTTAAAATTAATTAGGATTTTTCGTCCAATGTATTCCTGAATTTACGTGTTTTGTTTTGTTTAATGTAGGCTACTTCGCTCCAAATGCTTCCATACAAAATAATTTCAGTCTATCGTCTTTCTATATGCTTTTTATTCTTGACCTAACTGCTCTGATTTAGCTTTTGGAATAAATGTTATTTTAGTATTTCTCAAAAAAAAATTCAAAAATACATAGTTTTTTTTCCCCGTCGAGTAGGACTTTAATTAAAATTATAGCTATAAACTATAATGAAACACATCCGTTTGTATTATCTAGGAGGAAATATATTTAGAAATAAATAAAAATAGTTTTTTATGCATATTTGTCTTCTCAGTATTACATTTTGAAAACAGAGCAAACAAACTTTGCAAACAAAAGGGGAGTTTGCTGGCTATTGTTGTGTGGTGGAGGGTGGGGACCAGTTCACCAATCAGCGTCCAGTTTTAGACCCACACCCGCGCCTCTAGTTATAATACGATCTGTGCTGGTGCGCAGTGAATAAAACAAAATTCAGCGATGACACGTGTAACAAAATCGTCTTCAAGAAACTGAGTTTTCCCATGTGATATTGCACTCGTTAAAAACACTCGTGCTAATGGTTATTATAATCCCACTTACGAACAGTCTGTAACAGTAGAAAACAATGAAGCTCTCGGTTGACCTACATGGCTGAATAAGGGTAAAGGCCACATACAGAATAAAAATGGGATTCAGCATTTCTCACTTCACGTTTTGTTCTTTGTCGGACGGTACGAAATAGCGACGCATTATCGGTCCTGTGATGTGCGATTAATCTTTAAACTGCGATATGAATGTAATATGGAAGTGTTATCGGTGTTTATTATTTATCTCCCGGCCAAGTATTGAGTATGCAGTAGCAGAGGTTGGAGGTTACTTCCACACAGTGCTGATAGAACATCTTGGGAGCTCAATAAAAGAGAGACTTTGCTCGTAGTCTATCTGAGCCCCTTGATTTCAACCTTCGAGGTTGCGTCACATTTTTGCTGGTGCGAAATCGCGTTCTTGATTCACGTCCAGGCGAAATATCACGGATTTGCGGATCATTAATAGTTTACGACCAAAACGAGCCGCCACTTAATGTTCTGTGAAATGAAGTAGCATGAAAGGAGTGTAGAAGAGGAAAGCGAGCGGTGTTACACGGCACTGGCTTCTGAAAATACAGTATTTACACGTTAGATTATTTAAATCTTTAGATTTTAGTCTTGCACTTACAATCTTACAGGCTATATGGTGCCACCCCCAATAATATTTTACGATATTTTTCGAAAATTTTTAGTACTTATTAATGAAGACGCTACCCAAATCATAGAATGGCATGTTTGTCTGGCATGCTCTAGAACATGGCAGCCGGCATTAATCTTATGCATGCTGGGAGACCTTATCTGGATCAATTCCCAGCTTTCAGTCTTACACAAGTTCACTTGTCTGTAAATGCCTTTCATAGGCGGATAGTTGGAGCACCTATATTTCCCACTTGCTTCCCAGCTCAGTGATACCACTTGGCCACGAGCCAAAGATTCAGCCAAGGGGGACTGTCAGGAGTTAGGAGTTCTATCCATTCCCCCTAATGACAGCCAAAAGTATAGCATTGTCTTAGCGCTGCTAAAATGTTATGGCAAAGTTAAGTTTGCTTAGTTTTCTTCTGCACCATACTCACAGGTCCTTTCTTTCAGGTATACTAGAAACCTGGTGGATGAGGGCAATGGGAAGTTCAACCTGATGATCCTGTGTTGGGGAGAAGGACACGGCAGGTAAGGGCTTCCTAATAAGCACTCGCCGTCATCCAGGGAAACGTGAAGCATTCGTCATGCACCGCCGGGTTTACCAAAGCTGACTGTTGTGGGCAGTTAGCTAGTTACGTTGGACGTATTTGATGGCTTCCTGAAACTAATTCAACACTTGCAAGCTGCCTGAAAAGGGTTCCATAACTCCCTTTAATAGTCTTGTCATGCCAGTAAGTGTCGGTGCTCGTTGAAGCTTTTGTCCTGCCGTGGCAGTGTCTGAGTCCAGCTGTGCTTCTCTCTGGGCCTCTGTAGCAGCATACACGACCACACGGACTCCCACTGCTTCATGAAGATGCTGGAAGGCCAGCTGAAGGAGACCCTGTATGAGTGGCCTGACAAAAAATCACACGGAAGCATGATACAGAAGTCCCAGAGGGTCTTACAGGATAATCAGTGTGCTTACATCAACGGTAGGGTCCCATCCCCGGCGACTGGGTGTGGTTAAGTCGCCCTCTGTGTAGTTGTAGCAGGTTCAATTTTAGAATCAAAATCACAAACTGAATGTCCATAAAATGATCTATTTCCTGTCATTTCAATATACCCCTTTTTAAAGTGATATATGTGAAAGTAAGAAATATAATATATATTAAGTATTTGTTCTTAGACAAATGGAAATTTGCATCAATAGTTCATATGCATCTTCTGTATTTGACAACAAAACTTAACTGTCTGTTAGTAATTGATACCTTAAATATAATACAAAACTTTTCCATTCCTGTCCCTTTACGGCAGTCATATTTGGGAAGGAGATTGCTGGCACAGCAAAAAAAAGGCTGCCAAGTCCCAAAATAGACTATAAAAAAAACCTCAACTGTAATCTGGCGGTGCTTGGTGTCTGGGGGGGCTGGCATTTAGGATGGGGCCTCCAGACACTTCCCGTAATTACGGTGTGTCTCGCCTTCCCCCGGGTTATGGGAGTCTCTGTTTTATTGAGTTTCCAAGATGTTCCCTCTGACTCAGATTCGTTAGGCCTGCACCGGGTGGAGAATGTGAGCCACACAGAGCAAGCAGTGAGTCTGCACCTGTACAGCCCACCCTTCCAACAGTGCCACACCTTTGACCAGCGGACGGGACACGCAAACACCGTCAAAATGACCTTCTGGAGCAAATTTGGCGAGAGGATTCCATTCGTAAGGATTGCGTTTTCTGTCATTTTGGCCTGAAAGTGAACCAATCTAGTTGAAAATAAGAGCAGCAAAGACGCACGACTCCCTGAACACTCAGACACGAAAGCCCATTGCCGCTGTTTGAATATCGCAGCTCCTTCCAACTGTGAGCGTGTATTCATGGCAAGCAGATTCTGACCAGTCTTAGCTTAGACTAAGTCTAGCACTCTAGAATTATACATATTTCTCTGAAATCTCACTTTGATAAGACAGTCCTCATGCCATTTTCACAGACAAATCTTCTGGGTCTCCAGGTGTTAAAGGTCTCTTGCCTGATTCCCATTCCAATGGGGGAATTTAAGGAATCTGCAGAAGCAAGGTGGACTCTGATTTGTTTAGCATGTGAAGGCCTGCACTAACCAGGGCAAACTCCTGCTAGGCTTATCTCATTCCCGGGGGCTGCTTTTCTGATATGACCAAACCAGTTGAAACACTGAGCGTCTGATTAGATAAGATAAACGGAGTCTAAATCGCTGAATCTCCTGTGTTTGCCTCATCCGCCCATCCTCATTTTAAAATTCCTTTTTGCAATCAATTACTTTTATGCCTCTAGGCTTATAAGACAAAACAAGAAAAGTCCTTTTTCTACCCATTGTGACTGCTGGATAGGCGTTTGAATGATGCACTAAGCTCCCTTATGACTGACCAATGTGTTTGAAATGTGTTTTATTGTGTTTTGTTTTCGCAGGAAACAACAGTCTCGCACGAAAACAACTAAGGGACCAAAGTCAACATGGTTTGGAATTACAATGCTGGTGATTGGGGAGAACTGCAAGAAAGCAAAATATAAAGAAATAAATCGTAAAACCACACTTTAGAAATTGAAAAGGACATGCGGATAGTTAGAGTGGCTTTATCATTGCCCAGAGCAAGCTGGGGCAAACGCTGATGAATGCAGGATGCATTTGTGAATAGCGGTTTTAGGTTCAGTCGTGGAATGAATCTGCTCTTTGTTCGGGAGGCTGGAGAAAAACCCTCGCCAGAAAATGCATTCCCATATGTCTGTGACCTGTGTAATTATACTTTTGTACTATAACGGGCGATAAGAGTTTTTGCTTGAAGTGTATTATGTTTAATTAGAAGATCCAGACAACTGTTGTCACAGACAGAACACAAAGTGATCATCCGCAAGCCTTCCGCCATCACCTTCATTCTCATTCACACAATGGAGCACTTCTCTTGCAGACAAATAGATTTTTTTTATTTTAATTGTCTTGACATTTTACTAAACTGTATCCATGTAATATTGCTTGTGCTGTACTTAAGAACTACAATTCAAATCAACAAGTTCAAGCTTTTAAATGTTATATTTGAAAATTCAGTACTGGTAATTTATTATTTGCAGAAAATACTATCTTGGAGGGCTGAAAGGGGGCCTTAATTGGCATTTTTTACTTAAGTGTCACATGTGGATGTATATACCATGTCAGCGGAAATTCATTTTAGCCCCAGGTTTTTTGTTGGGCAAAGAAAACAAGATGAAGATACTGGATACACTGTGCCCTCCCTCAGGACTTAAGGCTGTATAATCACATCATAACTCACTGCTATGGAACAAGGACAGCATTGATTTCCACACGGATTACATCAGATCTGCCATTGTCAAATATCTTGCTTTGACTGTAACTCATTAAAAAAATTCCTGTGACAAATGCCAATGTTTCAGTTTATTTTTTTCCCCTTTAAAATATCATAGTCTTTTTAAAGAGACAAAACCGATGTGTGTCATCGGTAGATACTTCTAGTGCCAGCATTTCAGCCATTGCTTCAGTACCAAGTTGAGAATTGTGGGATGATGTGACGAGATGCATATTTTGTCTGGAAAACTCTGAGAAGTAGCTACTTACTGATAAGATGGTATCTACCGATGTGTCATCATCTCAAACTTCTTGATCATTTATCCAATGTTTGTGAGTAGGTCGGAATCGCAAAGAGCTTCACATAATACAGGTTTTATTTATTTTAATGAATTTGGAAACGCAAATTATTTTCCATATTTTTCTAGCCTATTTGAATTTGCCCATAAAGCTATTGCATCTAAGCTTGTCACTAGGACTCACGCCACCACACACAGGTGTACCACCTAACCTATGAGCCACCTGTTTCATTTTTCAACTTCAGGCTACACAGCTCCAAGAGAGAGTCTGCACCAGTTAGACGTGAGGCACACTCTTCTTGATGGTACTGCCAGCCTGCAGGTACCTGGACACTGGTGGGAGACACTTTTTAGTAAATAGCCAAGAGATTTAAACCATACCTCATAGCTCTCCTGGTCACAACCTACTAATGAAATGAGCTGTATTGAAACCAGTCCACTCCAGCACGTAGGGGTCAGACAAGCGCCTTTTCCGACTGAGCCACTTGGGAGGTGTTAAAATAGGTTTTCTGACAAAAATAAAAAAACAAACAAATTAATCGTGAGGTAAAGCTTCAGGACATAGAATAGAGCAAAATATTGCAGCAATAATGTTACACATGGGCGGTGATATTACACAGTTATAAGCAGTGACAGTGTTACACATTACCTAATTATTTAATTCCACATTTCAGTGTTGCACTTAGGAAGTCTGTCACACAATTATGAATTACAGTGTTACACATAGGAGTATTACATCTGGGCAGTGACAGTGTGACACATTCACATACACATGACAATGTTCTACATTACAGCATAATACATTTTTTGGAATATATAATATAGGGCGTATTTAACTGTGTAATAGGATATGTTTGCTAAATTTATGTAGACTGCACATGATAAGAGTAACTGATAATAAAATAAGCTTACATGGCCAGTGATGATGTTACAGGCTTGTGGATAGACAGGTTCATACTGGTTCAGAAATGTACAGAGATGCTATCGAATGACATGGAAAACCGATTTCAGTGTCAGCATATCAGCATATATTTAATATATAAACAAAAAGTTATAAATAAACAAAATGGCAGTCAAAATTTTGAAAGTGGTACACAGTGCACATGTAGCTGTTTACTGGTCAGTAAGCTGAAATGTTCAACTCAGGCAGTAGTTAAAACACAAGCTTAAAACCACTACGTGCCTTCCAGCAGTCAGATGGAGACCAGCCAACATTTTAGAACTTACATAACTATCTGGAAGGCACCACACAGATTGCGTTATGCTACCTATCCCGGGGGGAGTCAGAATTGCTTCTGATTGGCCATTGGAAATATTCCTGCTTTTTTTAAACAATGGAGAACACAGACGACTACATACCATCTCATTACTGTCTCATTCAAAGTTAGCCAGATGTTGGCCATAAAATACTTTTCAGTGGGGTCTGGTTGCACTCGGAAAACTCATTAACTTGTCTGCAACGTAGTCTGCTCTGTTCTGCTCTTGGAATGTTCCAGAACACTCACCGACTGAGTTTCTCTAAGATTGACTACCCAACTTTGGAATGTTCCAGAATACAGACGTATTCTGAGTTCTGTAATTGAGTTTCTTAGTTTGCAACCAAACCTTTAAAAAAATATCTGTTAATAATGATTCCATTATTATTTGATATTATTATACAAAGTAAGTGCTCAGTGTTTAATGTAACTTCTCCCCCAGCTTAAGAAAGCATCTCCTACCTTCTCCATACCTAGTTTTTTTAAAGTGTATTATTATTTATTATTATTTTTACATATTATTCTCCCCAACTGAACTAATGTGTCTTGACTCCCATTACCACACACCCACAGGGAGGGTGAGAAAGTAAGACTAGCCTTCTCACCAGTTGAAGAAGAGGCACGTCCCTCTCAATGGTACTGCCAGCCTGCAGGCGCTAAAGGCGCTGCACCTGGTCTCACATTGCCATAAGTTTCTACAGACCTCCAGTACAGTGCATCAAGTACCAGCATATTGGATGGTTAACCAGATCACGTGTATCTGCCAATATCATCATCACACTCCTTATTATATCTAACACATCTTGGGTACTATGGGGCAGTCCCTGACTTGCAAGCTTGTGAGCGTTGAGAATGGATTCTTGTTCTTCTCTTTTACGAATTTTTCTAACAATATTAATTAATAATTATATCAATATATATTAAAAATATATTTTACATATATATACAGTGGCAAGAAAAAGTATGAGAACCTTTTGGAATTTCATGGTTTTCTGAATAAAATTGTCATAAAATGTAATCTGATCTTAATCTAAGTCAAGGGTATTGACAAATATAATGTGTCTAAAATAATAACACAAAATAAATTCTGATCCCTCATGTCTTT
>JAOVYW010008142.1:0-10361 GCA_025775045.1 Hiodon tergisus
CAACATAATTGTCCATTATTACTTCACTCACAAGACAGGCCTTTGAATTTAAACATCTAATATTTAGTAAACCAATTCTTAATTTGGTGTCAGATTCTTTATTGTTAAGAGATACAATCAAATCAAACATATCTCCTAAAATAAAATTGTTTATTAATTCCCAAATGGGTGTTCAAATCTCTATGTCGATGCCTAAGCATGAGATGTGTAGTTCTTTAGAAAATTCATGGATGGGTTAGTGAGGCTTGGTTAGTGAGGCTTGGGTAGTAGTATTTAGTTTACCGATGACAAAATCCTGTCTCCAACTGTCATAGCGGTATCTCTCATGTATCCCTGCTATCTGTAGCTCGAGGACTGTTATTTAAAATATAAAGAGAAAAAAAACCTAATTGCTAAAAGATATTAAAACAAAAGTTAAAAAAGTGCATTAAATCATCTAACTAGACCGTGTGGAAGAAAATTAAGTAAATATATGTTATGTCGCATTTTGTCATGAACACTTCACCTGTGTGGTTTCATGAATTGTATCATCTCTGTTATCTTTATATATATACACACACTTTTATAATACGCAATTAAATGCTTCACCGTGCATAATGTACTTAATGTACATAATGTACTCACCGTGCATAATGTAATTAATCTCCTCGCAATTTGTTATGCTCATTACATTCATTCAGCTGTAAACTTAATAGCAGAATAGATCCATTGAATTCCTGGAAAATTTCTTACAGGATATTTAAAAACTTAGACTTCAGTTTTTAGTTTACAGTTGAATGTATTTTGTCTGTATAAGATAAACTAATAAAAGATAGTGTTCAAAGTAGATGAATTATCAAAAAATTATCATCTGCTGTGTGAAATCTCAACTGAAAAAATTACCCTAGCTAGGTACGATCATAAATCATAAATTAATCAATATGTATAATTTTACTTCGTTATATCTTGATACAGATGTATTTTTTATTAATAGTTACTTACATTGGTAAAAGTTGCAGCCTCCGGTGTTTGTGTCCGGCATTTGCAAAATATTTTTCCAATTAAAAAAAAAAAATTATTTGACAATAATAAATAGGTTTTTTGTTTTGTTTTTAAGATGGCCATTATAAATTGCCACAAGCACTGGATAACCTGGTGGACCTGCAAGATGTAGTCAGATCAAAATATCCTCAAAATACACACTGATGTAAATACACTGACAAAATGACAAAATGATGTGTAATTTTCTTTTTCCCCCCTCAGTATTTCATTGATGAACGCCTGGAAGATACTATTCACTGAAATACCATATTACACGGAAAGATTATTTGTGAATGCATATTATGTGATATTAACACATTGTAATCTTTTGGGTTTTGTTTTTTTTTAGGCTAGAATTTTCCAGCTAACCGCATGCTGTAATGATTTACAAACTGGGAGTTAAAATGTAAAATTAGAAGGTATTTTTCACATTTTGATTGGTATAGGGTATTTACATGCATTTATAAAATCATGTTTTGCTTTCTTTGATGATGATACTCTGCAGAAATTTCCATAACAAGAAACAATAATGTAAAAATATCTTCATGAATAATAATAAAAGGACTGACAGATTAAGAGCTTGATCTTACAAAATCTAAACAACATCTAAAACCAAAAAAGCAGTAACTATAATACTAACTCTAAGGGTAATAAAAACATTTTATCTCACAATAGTATTACCAGCACTTTATAACAATATCTGAACAAATATATTATCAGGGATATCTTAATGTATATACAATGGCAGGTTCTTTGACTAGTGGGAAGATGACTTAAATCAGTATTTAAATTCAATTAACAGATAACCTGGTAAAAAAAAAAAGTTTATTAATAAAAGAGCAAATGGAAAACAGACACGTAAGGGAATACTGAAGGTTACAGGAACTTGACAAAGAGGAAATGCTGGAGGGATAGTATTTGTACATATCACAGAAGTATTGGAGCAGTCAGACCTAAGTTTGTAAACCATACGATAGGAAGGGAAAAGCTAATGGGGTGTGTGTGCTTCAAAACAAAATAAGTCAGAGTTTAACGGAGTGCGTAGCTTCTCAAGTTAACTTGCAAACAATGTATCGGCCCTCATTTGCCATAGAACAACATTCAAATACATTTATCATTCTTCAAGTTTTGAACAGTTCTAAACTAAATCTAACACTGCCTGCCCAAATGGTACAGGTGCAAGTGATTCACTGTGGTATTGAAAAGCTGCAGTTTCGTCATGGGCATTAGAATTCTTCTGACTTTTTTTGGAATGAACAACAGGATTTTTCCATCATGGAGAAGAGTGCAGAGACGTCTTTGAAGAACGTTTGGAGTCGCCATCTAGGAGAACAGAGTTTGCCTTGTGTTTTGAGCAGTGCTTCTTTGGTCGAAGAAATACACTTTTGGCTCTTTTGGTGCACAGCCTTGGTAGGGGTGTGTGAAAGAGAGTTTTGTCAAGGCTTTTGCAGACGAACTGCAAGCTGGAGAGAAATTTTTTGCCTTGAGGGGGCTGTAGGGAAATAGGGGCTAGAGGGCGGGTGCTGATGACATATATTCTTGGTCCTGGAGAGTGGGAGAAGTGGTTTGTTTGGACTGTTGAAGAGCTTGGTCTCTACAATTTCTCAGGTGTTAAATAGGTCATTACCTGCAGGTGCTGGTGAGCATTTCCCTCGTTAACTCAAAATTGCCCAGGCAGACAGGCACACCACAAAATCCAGATTGAGTGGTTTCAAAACAAGCCGGGGTCTGTCAAGAAAAAATGTGAAATTAAACTTTCCTAGTGTAGAAAGTTCTCTTTCACATAATTGAGTGTGAAGAGTTTTTTTTAATGATAATTTTCATGCAATTCCGGGCATAATTAAAATCCATTTATTATTAGTTTCTATGACTACAGATGTTAATTGTTATTCTAAATACTTTGTTTTACATTGCATGAAACTATACTAAATTAATATGTTTCATTTTTTTTACCTGATTTGCTACCTGGTTTGATCATACAATTGGGTAAAACTTACTAGCTAGCTTTCTAGCTATGATATTCTAATAGTTCATGTATTTCAAATACAAAGGAGTATTACAACGCACATCTGGAACTGCGGGCTGGAGGACCGCGAAATAAGCGGTGCATAAATCCAAGTGAGCAGTCATTCATTCAGTTGGTCACTTTAGCAAAAACTTTTCATTTGAATTCTCTGGTTGACCTTTAACACCTCGAACACACCAGATATAAGAGGGGAGAGGCCTACTGTTTATCCCCAGCACAGAGGGCCCTGTCTCCAGCTCCACACAGAAAATTCAGTTGAATTCTCACTGCTATACAAAAATGAAGCCTTTGAACAACACATGTAAGTGAAAAGGCTTTTTCAGACAGTTCCACCCAGAAGGGCACTTGAACCTTAATTTTCTTTACAGAATGCAGACGACTTTAAAATGATAAGATGCGGGGGTGGGTGGGGATAAGATTCCCCAGTAGAGAGCAACAGTAGTGAGGTCATGGTAAGGGCACCAAGTTGAGTCAGTGTCCCTGTTCACACAACATTTTTGTGAGGGCGATCTGCTTGCTGCCCTTCGGCACTTTTGGCCTGTTGCTGGAGAAACAGGACAAGCCTGGAGGAACCTCACCATGACTTTCTCATCCTCCGACTGTTCACTGGTGTAGGCTAATATATGTTGGACCGTGGAACTGGATGCTTCCTCACTCGGATGATGAGTTAAATTATTTTTATATCACCTATGCATTATATTACACTATTAACATTGTCTTTTGGTGGTTTCTACCCATTGTTATGTGCATAATATGTTCAAGTTATATACAGCACCTTACAACAAACTAAGAGACTTCTGAAAAAAGCACAGTTTTTAACCATTTCTTTTGAACCAATTTAATCATTTCTCTTTGGGCTCTGTCTCCTAGGACTGGAAAGGCATGAAATCATTTCATTTCTGTTAAGTTGCACAGAGGGCACTTTCTCCCACAGACAAGGCCTCAAATTGCATGTTCTCACATGTCCATGTGTTACATCCCCACCTAGGTGTGTTAGTGGTTGTTCTCTCTCTCTCTCTTTCTCTCTCTCTCTCTCCCATTTTTGGATGCCCACTCATCACCCATTGGCCAATGGATATGCACTTGCATTCACACACGCAAAACAGACACACAGGCAGGATGCTAGGGAGAGAGATTAACTAGTGAAACAAATGGACATCAGTGGACAACACTGGAAAAATTACAGTATACAGTATACAGTTCGTTGTGTTTGCCGCCCCCTTGCTATATATTAAGATCATATAGGGGAAACCACCTTGAAAGCAATATTATAATGAAGTTCCGCTCTAGCTCCGTCCTATCGAGCCCTGCCAAGGTAGCCTCCATGGGCCAGAGAGTACTGTCAATTTTCGATCCCTACTTTAGATCAATAACAAATTTTCTTTGTGTACAGCATACATCATTCACACAACCATGCTGTGTCTGCTGCTTCCCCCCAAAACGATTTTCACATCACTCCATAATCAAATAAAATTAATTCCCCAACTTTTACATCTTAGGCAGCGGTAAAAATAACGTCCCTAAAAACATTATCCATCTTCAACAGCTGACAGGAAGTTTTTTAATTTGCTTTTTCTTTGATTTTCTTTCTCGGTTGGTTGATCTTCCTACCGATTAGTTCCAGTTCCGGATTGTAAGGGCCGGGCACAGTTGTTGGGCAGTGTGCCACGCGTCCGTCTAGAATACACGCACGGGAGAGGTCCGGGCACGCCCATCAGCACCGGCTGAGGATCAGGCTAATTTAAATCCAAACAGTATTTAACGACCTGTGATCCCTCAGTAGGTGCTGGAGTTGGTAGCGGAGCCGGGCGAGAGAGCGGGGGTAAAAGCGATAGAAGAGAAGGCGGAAGAAAGAGTTGACGAAGTGGATGCCGACATTTCGTCTTTGTTTAAATTTAAATTTGATCGGTAATTTGTTTAGTTTGTTATTTTAGTTTATTGTGTTTGGGGTAAACCCGTGAGGGGGAGCCCCGAAGAGCGATTATTGTTTATTTTCTGTTTATTAAAATAAAGTCGGCAAGAAGCCGAAGAACCCGGAAGTTTGTTTTCCGATTATTCCCGAACCAAGCACGTCGGCGTGCTACAGGCAGCTTGTGTCTGTTGGCATATGTGTACATTGGATTTAAAAACATCTTTCACAAAGTAATAATAACATATACGCACAGAATAGAACAGTAATTGATTGATTAAATTTACTTGGCCGTGAACCGTTGAAGGTCATTTGATTACGAATAGGCCTGATGTTCAGAGGAAAAAACATGGCTCCTCTTGGCTGTGCATTGATAAGGAATGTGGGCCTCACACAAGTATAGTAGACCTTTGTTAATTAAGTGGATCCAACAATAATTGCAACTTATTATGACAGAATTGTTATTGTTTACACAATACTATACAGAAAGGCAAAAGAAGAGAAACAGCTTTATTGTTATATTGAAAGATTCTTCTTTTTTTCTCTATAGAAACATTTGTAATTTTGGATCTTGGCTGTGGCAGAAAATGCTATGCTATGTTAGGTAGGTTCTTTCAGAACAGGAATTTATTTAAATATGTTCTAATAATGCATTGAACATAGGATTAAGTCACATTTTCCCTGTTTCTCCTGAGTTGGGCTATCTTGTTGCAGTGAACAGTTATACACTAGAAATGTGTTTTTGTAGATATACCTGGTCAAAATGTTGCTTTTGTTTGCAAACACCCAAACTGTTTGGAACTGTGCAGATAGGTTTCTACTAGTTTCAATTTGTGTCATTTTATGAAAATATGTTCAAACTGGATATAATAATAAATAATTATACATCTGATCAGAGGTGGAAGTAAGACCCCTAATGCATGCCTGTTTAGTCCATTTTAGGTTTTATTAACTGTACTGAAGAAGCAGAAAAAAGAGTCTGCAGCTCATAAAATTCAAAATGGCTCCAACTGCTGCGCAGTGGGAGTCTTATTTACATCTTTGTCATCTAGATGAATGAAACAGTAACAATCCATAATACAGTAACTGTTCACAATCAATTACCCAGGTATTTCTGCCATACCTGGCAGGGTTACTATTTTTGTTGGAGTATAGAATGTTCTTCTTTTGCAAATGTGTTGCAGTAAATTATGTGAAGCATAATAATCACGCTTGTTACTGTGTTTCGCTTACAGCGAATGCGGCTAACTTTCGGTTTCTTTATTACGAAATCCAGAGCTCATTGGCCAGCGAATGAGGAAACATTTTTGTGTAATGATACACTAAATTTGAACTCGGACCCTTGGACCCTCTGACATCGTATTGTTAATTGTTTTGTTTGCTCTTCACAGTCATAGATGGTCAATGTATTTCATCGTCAATCCCTGGTAACCCCTTTAAAATTGTAAATCGGTTACACATAAGCAAAAAATATAAATGACTCAAAGGCTTTATGGAGAATGCAGAGCAGATGACCCCGCTTATGCGGCTAAGAAAGAATTTTGCATATTGGTTGGTTAGCTCGGTTGGTTAGAGCGTGGCGCTAGTAACGCCAAGGGTGCAGGTTTGATCCCTGTATGGTTTGGTAAAGTTTTTCAGCATTGGTTACAGGAACTGAGTTAAAAAATGTTGCATTAACCAAATATTAATGATTGCTTTACGGAGAACGCAGGCATCAATCCTGCTGTCTCAGCGCTCTACCATTAGAACAAATTCCCTCCGCAGTGCTCCTGTAATCATGCTTGTTATTGCTTTTTTGTATATACTTACAGCGAATACGGCCAACATAGACTTTTGTTTATTGGCCGGTTAGCTCAGTTGGTTAACTGAACGCAGGCAGCCAAGGATCTGAGTTCATATTTTGGGGAGACTTTGTCTTTTTTTTTTCTGTGGTTTATTTGCTCAGTGGTTTCTTTATACCGAAATGCAGAGCTCATTGGCTAGCGAATGATGAAACATTTTTGTGTATTGATACACTAAATTTGAACTCGGATGAGATGTACCGCAGACTCTAATCACTAAATCGCTGGCTGACTGACTGGTGTGCTTTTATAGATCATTTTAATTATATGTCGGGAAAGCCTGGCGTTGTCAAGAGTGATTGACTCCATCCGAGCTGGAGAGGACTTGGTCTTGCACTGCTTCTCAGTATACGTGATTAGGAGAGAGATTGAGATTAGAATCAACATTGAGACTGTGTCTTTTCCCCGCCATGTTAAAAGAAAGTCATTAATAAATAGAAATGTTTGTTTTAAAAATCTCATCAACATTCACTGTAGTAATCCTGTTGCTCTTAACAATAAACAATCTGAAAACAAATTAAGAATTGGTTTACTAAATATTAGTTTTTTTAACTCAAAGGCCTGTGTTGTGAGTAAGGTAATAATGGACAATAACTCTGATATCTTAAATTTGGCTAAAACCTGGCTAAAACCGGAGGAATACATAGCCCTTAATCAGGCCACTCCAGATGGTTTCTCCAGCAGCCAAAAACCTTGCAAGTCTCGTAGTGATGGTGGTGGTGTTGCTTAGCAGCTAAAAGTTTTTGCAGCTATTCCTCGTTTGAAGTACTTCTCTTACACAAGTCCTGGTCAAATAGCAGTTACGGCAGACAAAGTATTGATTGTTGGAGACCTTAATATTCATACTGATAGTGATTAAATATTTTTTTAAATCCTACGTGTCTATATTGGATACGTTTGGGTTTGTCCATCATGTGGCAGAACCCACGCATTGTCGCAGCCATACATTAGATCTGGTTATTAGTCTTGGTGTTGATATTGAAAATGTATCTGTTTTCCGTACAACTCGGTACTTTCTGATCACTTTCTTATTACATTTGTAATTCAGTTTACAAATTCTAAGGTCCCAGAGCAGAAGCAGTTTATGAGTTTCAATTAATCAAAGTGCGAAGCTAAGATTTATCAAAGAGCTGCCAAATTTTTACCAGAAGAAAGAGTATTCAATAGTATTATCTCAGTGGATGAAATGCTAGATATCTTTAACAAGGCATAACTAGCTTCTCTGAGAATAAAAAAAATAAAGCATAATAAATTCTCCCCGTGGTACACTGATTATGCACGGAAACTCAAGCAGGAATATCGTAAAATGGAGCGCAAGTGGCGCACATCCAAACTACAGGTTTTCCTTATTGCGTGGAAAGACAGTGTTCGTTAATTATAAAGGTGCGTTGGTAGCTGCTCGCTATGCATACTTTTCCAAACAAATTGAGGAGAACAAAAATAATCCAGGATTTCTTTTTGAAACTGTAGCCAAAATAACCAAAAGTCAAGGGATAGATAACCTGAGTCTGTATCATAGCAGCAAAGACTTCATAACATTCTTCAGTGAAAAGATCGAAGAAATTAGAAGTGAGATAAGGGTGATCTTATCTGCAGAAGTTTTCTTTGAGCCTCCTATGGAAAGTAATTCCAGAACTTGTTTGGATAGCTTTTCTCCTACTAGGCTTATTGAAATTGAACAACTTATTTCCTCATCAAAATTGTCAGCTTGTTTCCTTGACCCAATACCAACAAAGTTAGTGAAAGATCTTCTCTCAGTAACTTCAAAACCAATGTTAAACATTGTTAATGCATCTTTAGTATCAGGATATGTCCCTGAGTCTCTCAAAGTAGCTGTAATTAAACCAAATATAAAGAAACCAAATATAGATCCATATGTTCTTAAGAACTTTAGGCCAGTCTCTAATTTGCCATTTTTGTCTAAAATATTGGAGAAAGTAGTAGCCCAGCAGTTATTGAAATTTCTAAACTCTAATAATATGCTAGAAACATTTCAGTCAGGTTTTCTAACAGGGCATAGTACTGAGACAGCAATTGTTAGGGTTGTAAATTATATTTTAATGGCATCTGATAATAACTTGGTGTCTGCTCAAGTACTGCTTGATTTAAGTGCTGCATTTGACACTATAGATCACCACATCATCTTAGAAACACTTGATACCCACGTAGGCATAAAAGGGACTGCTCTGTCTTAGTTGAGGTCATATTTGACAAATATGTAAAATAACCCTAACCCTTGAGAGATGTTAGGGTTTCGATGTCATCCAATTTCCTATTGTTTAATTCTGATAAAACAGAAATGATCATCCTTGGCCAAAAAGGCCATCGTACAAGGCTCAATGATTATGTACTGGACTTAGATGGAAAGATGATAGAACAGATTGTATTGATCTTGGAGTTATAATTGATCCAGATGTTTCTTTTGGCCGTCATACTAAAGATATTGCCAGAATAGCCTTCTACCACCTGAGAAATATTGCCAAGATTAGACATTTTTTAGGTGATTGGGATGCAGAGAAATGAGTCCACACTATTGTTACTTCCAGACTTGATTATTGTAATACTATATTATCAGGTGGCTCAAATACAGCCACAAATGCATTACAAGTTGTTCAGAATGTAGCTGCTAGGGTCCTTACTAGAAATAAGAAATATGATCACATCGCACCAGTGTTGGCTTCATTACATTGTCTGCCAATAAGGCAGCGGGCTGATTTTAAGTTACTTTTGTTAACTTTTAAGGCTGTTAATGGGCTAGCTCCCACGTATCTATCAGATATTATGGTCCCGTATGTCCAATCTAGATTACTTCGCTCACAAGAGGCTGGGAATCTATATACACCAAGAATAACCAAATCAAAATCTGGAGGAAGAGTATTTGCATATAAAAACTATGGAATAGCCTCTCAAAATCGGAGACAGCCTGTCTATTTAAAGCAATATTAAAGACATATCTATTAAAACTTGCATATAGTCAATAGGGGGACTGTGACAGTGAAGGGACGCTGGTGATTAGAAATTTTTTAAAAAGAACCATTCCTGTTTTCGCACCATCATTGGTGAATCCCCCCTAATTGGCTGGGTTCCTTCTTTAGTGGAGCGGGATGGGTTCGGACCACCTTCATGGCCATGTGTTGTTTCCGGCACGCACTCTCTTTGTATGCTGCCATAGATATATGTAGCTACGACCACTCACAAAGTTTCACTTTAAAAATTTTCAAATTACTTGATCATCCTACTTCCATAGGTAACCATTAACAATGCGCTTTCTCTCTCTTTCAAGCAATCACGTGAGGCATCCTGCAGGACTACATCATTTTCACCACAGCAACCAGTGGACCTTTAGACTGGACTCCTGCCACCTGGGCACCAACGCTCTTGTCCGGATATTACAATATTTTGGAATTCCTCGACTGGAGAGCATCAAACAATATGGACATTAGATTGTTTAATTCAGCTCTTAGTGCCGGCCAGTGGAGGATGAGCTTCCCCATTAAGCCAGGTTCCTCTCAAGGTTTCTTCCTGCCAGCCTAGGGAGTTTTTCCTTGCCACTGTTGCCACTGGC
>JAOVYW010008143.1:0-10360 GCA_025775045.1 Hiodon tergisus
ATAGATAGATAGATAGATAGATAGATAGATAGATAGATATTATATGGAATAAATGTTAGGCGTTGGTCCATTTGACTTACTTTGTCCTTGTACACGAATACAAAAATTGTCACAACAATTTCTGCCACAAACAGGATTGTCACAATGAAGAAAAACTGCAGAGGAGAAAGGCGTGAGGAGAGGTATAAGAAGATCTATTTCCATTTATGGACCAGCCCTTGATTTAGGAAGTACTTACATTATTTCCTGTTTTCCTGCAAAAATTTGCATGTGACTACTTATTTTTTTCTGCATCAGCTTCAAAAGATAAAAGTACACGTGAAAATGTAAATTCAAAAGCTTTTTTCTATTTAACTCTTTAAATACCACTCGGGTGTTTTATTCCTTCCAGGAAACTTTATCTATCTACTATATCTACTTAAGTATGTCTGGTACTTTCATTAAGGGCACAGCAACTGTGCTTATATTTGTAGGCATGAACCAGCAACCTTCTTGTTTCAAGGTTTGTACTTGAATAAAACGATGGCCAACACCATTACCCCGGGAAGACTCAGCTCCAAGGCAAGTGAATACTCTTACCGTGAAGATGAGACAGCGGTTTTCCTTCAGGGCGCCACAGTAACCAATAAAGCCAATGAGAGCCAGCACAGCACCCACACCGATGCAGATGTAGCTTACAGTGCCCATCAGGGCGGAGAACGAGCCAATGGCTTCGACAAAGGTGGGGGAGCCACACTTTATCCAGAGACCCAGTCCCAGGAGAGCCAACCCACATACCTGATGGTCAATGGCAAGTGTCAGGCTTCTGATTAACTTAATATAATTTGTAACCTTAATATAATTTTCGAGAGTGACGATGTTCATATACATCGCATATACATATACTTGCATGTACAAATAATAATAACAATAATAAAATTACTATTTTAAATAGTAATTCTGGACATTGCCAATCAGCAAACATTTGGTCTATCTAGGTAAAAGCGATAAAACAATAGATGTGAAGAACGGACAGACAATATTGAAATAATTTTAAATAATGCTGACTTCGAGTAGGTTAAGAATTCTTGTGTCTTGCATTAATGACCTCGTCAATCAAGTCAAAAACCCCTTGCTCATACCCTTTCTATGGTGTTTTGAGAAATTTGTAGGTTTAGCTGTAGCTATGCTGCAAATGCAAGTGATTTTAAATACATAGTCTGCGTTTCCACTATAATGGGGAGTACTTACGACAGTAATGCCATTAATCAGGAGCTTCAGATACCTCAAAAAAGCGTAAAGGTCGCGTAGTCTACACATTTTTCGTAGATGCTGTCATAAACCTTTTGCAAAAAATACAACAAAATATGAATATGGATTCCCAATGTTTGAACATACGTGTTAGTGGACATGCTTTCGCTCTTCGTCAAAGTTAGTGCAAATGATAGCACTTGTCCTCAGTTTAATATAGCGGTCTTGATCATTCAGAAACCACAGGGAGATACTTAAGGTTTTTTACCTTTAGACGAAGTATTACAAATTCTGTTCACTGACAACAACTGAATTAACAAACTGGGGCTCGAAACATCACTGACACTAGCGTTAATAAACTAGCAATATCATTCAGAACTAAAATGGTAGTAATATACTCCTTTTGCTCATTTGTATGTATAAAATGTGTTGGCCTATAACGGTGCTTGGAAAAATGAGGCCGATCGTGGGCCATCCGTTACCTAAAATATAGTGGCACCTATACTACCTGTAAAATATCAGTTTGAAAAATTAACGGGAATAGGTCCCAATTTAAAGGGTAGTTTGTCACACTCACCTAAATGCATGTATCCAGTCAGTTTTAAAAAAAAACCCGAAGGGTTCGTTTTTAAATACAAATACGCCAGTTTGTAACGGCTTTTTGTGTTGCTCTGTCACCCACAGCAACGTAAGAATAATTCATAATAATGTATAGAATGTGTAGAACTTTTTACACTTATACTTTTTGGACAACGACACCACACACACACCGTATAGTGAGGTGTTGGTTTGACGAGTTAAAAACAGGATCCTGTTTTTACGATTTCTGGCAGAAGTGTAACAAATGGTAAGCGAAATAACTGATTAGGTGGCGATGAACCAGTACTGTGTTCTCCGAGTGTGTTTCTGTTAATTATATTTGCTGTGTGAATTTGCATTCACTCAATGGGCCATTCAGTACGCAGTGGAGCACGTTAGCGATAGTGAGTGAAGAGAGACGTTGATATAATATTTAGTTTTAGCATGTCAAAATCACACTTTAATGGAAAATCCAGCCCTACCAAATGAAATATGCAATTTAAGGATTTTATATGCTATTTAAGTATGTGAGGACTGATATAAATATTTTAGCCAGTTTATGTTGTTTCAGAATCCAATGCTGTCAGTTCTACATACTCGGTGTCCTTCACCAGCTGTGATTTCTGAATATAATGTGTTTTGTTCCTTCCAAATAAAATTTTAAACTGATTGAGTTTAATATTTCTGAGAAATAAACAAAGAATGTCATGAATAAACAATGTTGGGTGTTCCCATGGAGAAAAATAAGAAGATAAATCCCTTTAAAGTCATTGGGTAGTTATTTTTTATCCAATCTTTTACTAAAGTTAAGTATTTCTCTTTTGTCAGCGTTTTTAGTTACTGATACACCAAGATAGAAAATTCCTTTTTTAGCTGGGATGTTAGACACTACATGGCCATGAGTAGGTGGACACTCGTCAAACATCTCATTCCAAAATCATGGGCATTAATGTGGAGTCAGTCCCTGACATTATTGTGGGGACATGCTTTCATTCCGCTGCTTTGATGTTGGCCGATTAGGCCTGGCTTGCAATCAGTGTTCAGTGGGGTTGATGTTAATAAAATATTTGGCGGTTGTAATGAACATACTTTGGCAAACTAATATTTAAGTTTATTTAACAATAAACTGCACAAGAATGTGCCTAAAATGTGTTACAGAAAATAAATACTGCAATCAAACACAGTTAGAAATGTATATAAGCTGAAACAAACAAAATAATTGGTCCTCAATTTGACACCAAGAAATAAGGAGTAAGAGAGAGTAATGTGTATGGGATGAGATCTTAAACAATTAAATCAGGTGTTGTACATGTATAATTATGTATTTTCTAAACAGTTATTAAATAAATGATGGTGTAGGATCAAAGGGCAATTTAAATATATTTTAAATATGTGCCTATTCCTCACACAAAACTTAATTGCACTATTTAATTTCCGAGTCATTGACCTGTGCGAAGCCGAAATGTCTTATAATTTTATGAGAGGAGCCAGTTGAATTTCCAGTTATTTAAATAATTGTCTCGGCATTGCTTTCATTGCACTTGGAGTCTTTTGATTAACAACTGAGACGTGTGAATCTTCATTTTGACCCAATGTGACGGTACATCATCATGGACACCACCATTGCAGCGATCTGAAAAGACCACAGGCAACAAGTCTGAGAACAGGTGTACAGAAAGAAAAAAATAAAACTTAAAATGTGTCAATATAAATAAAGATGAACTTTATATGGACAGTCTGAGGTTCTCCTAGGGCTATTTCACCATATGTACATTTCTGGTTTTCAAAAACGGCATCAGCCACACTTTGTTCACATTTGCTCTACTTGAAATGTTTGCGGATGTGTGTACTGTACCTCAAGAGCACCAATTCCCAAAGCCACTGCTCCCAAAATGACTGCTTTTTCCTCTATTAGTTGTACCAGCTTAGGGAAGCAGCCAGGTATTTTCTGTAAGGGCACAAAAGTTTAGTGTAGTTACACGTCAGGAGTGCCATTTATTTTTTTATATTTGTTTTTGAAATGTTGAAGAAATCAAACATAAAAGTTTTTTTTTAAAGGCAGAACAACATTTTTGAATAATATGTTTGCGTTTGTAATTCATCATGCAAGTGAACGTACTACACAAAAGGATGAGTACCATCGCTCCAGCAGTTTCAGAAGAACAGTGGGTCTGGTGACAGCATTCTGTGGGATATTGCCCTTCAGTCTGATTGTAAAATGGAGAGTCTGTGAAGTCAGTGTAGTTATTGAATCCACAGCACTTCAGCTGGTAGGGTGACAGAATAGAGAAGAGTTATACAACTGCAGATATTATACAAGTAGTGTAGGAACTACTAAGCCTGGGGGAAGCCAATCCAAACCCCTTTCAAGGCATTGCCATACCCCATCCATTGTGGTGTTCCACAACCCGGTGATGTCATTATTTTTCCCATAGTCTTTCTTGATTCCCTTCACAGCCTCGGTACCCATTTTATGGACCAGCTCATCTACCTGAAACGCATAAATGAACAGCAACACTGGTAGACTCCATGTGCATTTTGTAAGAACCCTCCAACAGTCATGCTGCGGGTGTGGGGCACCTTACCATTTAATCTCACTTACCAAATGTCTAAAGACGAAGATCACAATGGCCCCAGCCACTTCAGCTAGGAAAACCAGTAGCACGATGACGAAGAACTGCACCATGGCACATAGGGGAGACCAAGAGATAGGTATGAACTATTTTTAAGTCTATAAAAAATGACGAAGGTATTCCTATATAAATGTATGATAGCAATAAGAAAAGTATTCACACCCAATAGATAGATAATGAGATCTACACAAAAGGAATGTCCGCAGAAATTAATTCATTCCAGAATGTACCAATGCCCCCATATGTCAACATCCAGGTCCTTCATCTGGAACCAGTTTTTTTTATAGGTTGAACAACACGTTGGTTAATATTTCTCATGGATAGAAAACATTAATCAGTAAAAACTATTTATCATGGCAAAAAAGAAGTGGGTGGGCAAAGCTATGGCTCAATGGGTGTTATTGTGTGCGAAATTGGTTCTATCGCCTGCAAAATGGGTGCTGTTGCGTGCGAAATAGGCGTTATCGCGTGCAAAATGGGCACTGTCGCATGCGAAATGGGGACTATCGCGAGCTAAATGGGCTCTGTCGTGTGCGAAATGGGCACTGTCGCTTGCGAAATGGGCTCTGTCGTGTGCGAAATGGGCACTGTCGCTTGCGAAATGGGCACTATCGTGAACGAAATGGGCTCTGTCGTGTGCGAAATGGGCACTGTCGCTTGCGAAATGGGCTCTGTCGTGTGCGAAATGGGCACTGTCGCTTGCGAAATGGGCTCTGTCGTGTGCGAAATGGGCTCTGTCGCTTGCGAAATGGGCACTATCGTGAACTCACCAGCAGCAGCATGCACCTGTTCTGACATATGGCCCCGCAGCATCCCAGGAAGCCCATGAACACTAGCACAGCCCCCACCGCGATCAGCAGGTACCCCACATTAAAGAGCTGGTTCAGCTCCTCAGGCTGGTCCGGTAACTTCTCTAAGACCTGCAGCATGGAGCCGCTGTCCAGCTTCACCCACAACCCCACGCCCAGGATGGCACCACCTGCCAGCTAAGGGAAAGGGAGGGAAAGAGAGAGAGGGACACTTACTAGCAGGAAAGATTTATGAGTAAATACTTTTTTTTTCCAATGTTTTATTTAATTTTGTTTGTTTATTGCATGCAATACAATTGGACCCTTTGATCTCTTTCTCTAACTACTAAAAAAGAAGGGAACCCAAAGGGGGACCTTCACCCTACATCATAAATCCTTTAGCCTTTAGATCAGATAAGAGAACTGTAAAAAAAAATACATTTGCAATTACCTACAAACAAACATCTCAAAACTGGCAACAGGTAAACTCGCGAATGCAAGTACAATTGTGGCATAACCAGATGCACACTGAACCAGAAATTACAGACCCAGAGGCAGAGCCTGTTTGCATGATGCAAAGGTTATGTGCATTTGTGGTTTATACCTAACCCGTTTGTATTATCTAGCTTAGTGACAAACATTTTTGACCACAGTAGAAACAAACCAGTAGTTTTCATTCTCTGATACATGTTCCGGCAATACAGGTTAAATTTCCATCCTCCCATAACCCAAACAGACAAGGGAAAGTTTTGTAGGACCTAAGGTCAATCTCTGTGCCCTGAATCACATTCATATTCAAACACACCTGTCAGGTAACCTTGAGAAACACTGAGTGGTGCCAGAACCCCCTTTAATCTGCACACCTTAAGCTGATATTTAACACAAGAGATAAGCCTACCATTAGGCCATGTCACCAGTATTTGTGTGGAATAAAGAGTTTCCTGCACAAACATATATCTGTAGTTGTGCTTTTTCGTTTTCCAAAATTCGATTCTGCTCGCTTCAGGACTCACAAAAAGGAATAAATGAGACTTTTATCGACTTACAAAGATGATGCCGTTGAACACGAACATTGTGCACTTGAGAAACCCGTACAAACACATTTTTGCTGTCGTTGCTGTAGGAAGAGGGAGAAAAAGAATCAGGGCCTCAGAAACACAAGACTGAGACAGGGATGGGTATTGTATATTAGTAGGATGAATGCTTGATAAATGCAAATGACTGATTCTTGGTTGGTGGAATGAGACGTTTTGTGGCACTGTGTCACCTGAATTTCTTAGTCATCGGAAAACAAGATGTTTTTCCATTGGCTGTTTCACAGGATATTAAAACTTTACAACTTCTTTTATAGACTTAAACAATCACATATAAAAGGTGGTGTTAGGGATATGCATGCACACACGGAAGTTACCTTTTAACCTGAACATAGTATCTATTTTTTGTTTGAAGTATACTACATAGTCTTTGATAGTACTATATACTGTGTAAATCTATCTACAATGTATTGCAAAAGTATTGGTACATTGAAATTCCGGTCTGTTTGGTAATTTAATTTAAAACTCTGAAAATCAATTCTTAAAAATCAAGTATTCTAAGGTGATATTGGTTTTATGTTAGGTTATATTAGGTTATTATATGTTAGGGATATTTGTATGACAAATATAAATAGACATATGTTGCTTGGATAACAATCCAACTCCTGTGCAATGGAGGCTCGCAGTTTACACTGATGAAAGAAATTGCCCTAACAACAACAAAATCACCCTGGCCTCCACCTGTGAACCATTAAAGTTGCTGTCACATTTTATGGAGAGAAAAACCCCAGTAAAAACCCAGTAGAAGCGTCAGAGGTCAGGCTGTGAATCTAAAGACTAAAGAGTATTCTACAGTTCTCCGAATTCTAAAGTAATCCGAATGTATAGATTAAGAACAGGGTACAAAATTATATCCACGTTTTTGGATATTCCAGTCAATGATTACAACTGGATCAATAATCAGGAAGTGGAAGCTGAATCGCACCACCCAGGGACGGCCAAAAACAGGCTGTCCCTCAAAACTCAGTTTTCAAACAAGGAGATTTGTCAGAGAAGCCACAGACATGCAAGCAATCATTTCCAAGGAGCCACGGGAGAACAGTGGCTGGAAGTGGTGGTGCACAAGTCAACCCCATATCAAGAGTTCCGCAAAACATCGGCCTTTATGGGAGGATGGTAATAAAGCCATCTGAAACATCTGAAAGCACGTCTGGATTATGCTATGTGTGGTGCAAACCTAACACTGCCTACTCCCTTAAGACTCATCATCCCTACAGTGAGGTATGGTGGTGGCAGCATTGTGCTGTAGGGGTGCTTTTCATCGAAAAAAGGACTGGGCATCTTGTTTAAATTGAAGGAAGCATGGATGCTGCAACATTCAAGGAAATACTACGAGAGAACCTGCTTCAGTCTGTTAAAAAAAACTGAAGCTGGGTAGGAAATTCACATTTCTGCAGGACAATGATCACAAACACACAAACATCGGAGTGCAAAAAGGTGCGTGTAAAAAAGGTGTGTGTCCTACAGTGGTCTAGTGAAAATCCTGATCTCCCTTTGAAAGCCTCAGTGAAAATCTGTGGCCTCATTTAAAAATTGTGGTTCACAAGGGTCATCAACCAACCTGAACAGCCTGGCGGAAATCTGCCAAGACAAACACAGGACACTTTGCAAAGCTGGTACATACTTACCCCAAAAGACGTAAAGATGTGATTTCAGCTAAATATATCTGGCATGTGTAGGGGTCGAATACTTATGCAAGCAACATATTTCATAAAAATATTCCCAACATAAAACCAATGTTACCTCACAATTTTTGAGTTTCAGTATTTAAAAAATAATAATTTATTTTAAAACAAGTAATTATAAATAATTCTGTAATATGAGTATTATAACACACTCCCTTGAGTATGTTATTTTTTTATTAAAACGGATTAATCTGTTATTTTTGCACTTAGAACACAGCAAATACAGCAGACATCGTTTCACAAAGTTGTAATTATTAAATTAAACATGTTCTGTCTGTAAAGGTAGTCTCTAAAAACAATTACTATTTTGTAACCATTGGAATTCTAAATATAACAAACGCATTGATATTAATATTAATATTAATATTAAGTTATTAGGGAGTCGTGTGTAATTGTCTCATAATTGCACGCCTGGAATGCAATCTGACCAATAGAAATGAAATTAAACCTGATACGAGGAACTTGTTTGTCCAGTCCAAAAACAACATGAGATGCTCATCTGTGTGATGCATGGCTGCCATTTTGCTTCTCCCACACACACAAGAAGCAATGGCTAGAGCCATTAGCAACAACGGATGTTACCAAAAGAGTGCTCAATGCTATCATATTTTGATGTCAAAACCTAGTGTCAAACATGCAAACTATTGTGGTTCATATGAATATTTTAAATTAGCTGAGAATTAAATTTACAATTTTTTTTATTTAATATATACTTTTCCATTAAGCACACTTCCTGCTGCAAAGCCCACATGAATTTGAAAAAAGCGAAGCCATGTTTTCCATTCATTTAAAACAAAATTTTGAAACAAATGAATGTTAGTTAATGAAGTTTCACACTGCACAAAAGAGAGATGGCCTTGATTTGGCATTTGATCTGAAAAGGGATCCTATCATTTAGACAATGGAAAACCTGAAATGTTTGTCAACAAACTTTTTCCCCTTTGTATTTGGATCCCTTTTTCTATGCATTTGTCTTACTCTCTAACTTCTGCAGAATGCTCTGTAGAACACAAAACCCTGGAGCAGACAAATACGTAGTCTCAATATTCAAATACCCAACAGGGCTTTACCAGAGCCAAACTCATAGCATTGTTACTGGGGGCTCACATGAGCCAATACGCCTTCTTTCTATGGAATGCAAATCGGTAGGAAAATGCAGTTCTGGATTCTAAGTGGAAGTGAACACAGCAGCTGAATCCACAAAGAAACAAGACCCCAGGGTCTTCTGCTGACACACTGTTGCCAATGGCTTTTACGTCCTAAAAGTGGAGAAAGCCACGAACCTCAAGACAAAAAGAGACTCCTGACACACCTTAAGTTTCTGAAGCAAGCTCAAACCTCCCCATGTTCTTTACTCTAGGTTATTTCCTGGAAAATTAGGATGCTTCCTGTTGGTAGGTTGGGTTTGATCATGGAAGATTAACATGAATTTAACAATCACACAAACACACACAGACACAATGTACCATATAACTGACTGATCCAAAATGATAGAAGTGATTGAATATGTTATTATTATTATTATTATTAATACAAAATAAATATAATTCTGGTTAGAAAGTCAACTAAAACAGGATGAATCATGAAGCCTATGTTTGACCAAACTTTTCTGAAAGCCCTAGGCTTTTGTTAAGGAAAATAAAAAATGTTTTGTCATTACAAACACGAAGACTCAAATGTAAAGAAGATTCAGACCCTATAATGTATAATCGGCTGGGACCTAGAAGCTTTTATCCGTCTTCCTTACCGTCACCCAGGTGATGTGCTGGAGACTGCTTTGCAAGTGGCCGCAAATCTGCTTTCCTGTCCGTTATCGCAGAGCAGGTCGTGTATAAAGGGTAGGAGGGAATCAGGAAATAATAAACAGGTGAGACTGGCTGGCCTCGACTGCCTGCCGTGTGGTCAAAGTCTCACTTCGAGGAACGGGAAGTTGAACAAACGCATTACTGATTTGCACAGAGGCACCGGTGCATGGGCACGTGCTTACTTATACGCACACATAAAGAGACTGAAATTTACCATTCCTACATGAAGCGGGATTGTTGCGATCAGTAAAACTTTCTTTCTTTTCTTTTCCTTGGATCCGTTATTTTATTTTATTTTATTTTTTTTTTTTTATCTTGATTTTGTTGTGTGCATATAACGCTGCAGGGTTTACGGTCCTCATAATTAGTTTCATGGTCCACAGGATTGGGCTAATAAGTGCTGATAGTTGACAACACCAGCCAGGAAACATGCCTGACTGCTTCTCCGAATCCGTGATTAGGAAAGACATTGGACATTGAAATTCTTTAATTTAAGTCCCAGTGCTGGCCAGCAGAGGATGGGCTCCCCCTCTAAGCCGGGTTCCT
>JAOVYW010008144.1:0-10360 GCA_025775045.1 Hiodon tergisus
ACACATACAAACACACGCACACACGCACACATACAAACACACGCACACACACACTCACACGCACGCACACACACACGCACACACACACGCACACACACACACGCACACACACACACACACGCACACATACAAACACACGCACACACACACACACAGGCACACACACGCACACACACACACGCACACACACACACACGCACACACATACTCACACGCACGCACGCACACACACGCACACACATGCACACACACGTACGCACACACGCACGCACCACACATACTCACACACACACACGCACGCACACACGCGCACACGCACACACACGCACACACACACGCACACACACACACAAACACACGCACACACATGCACACACATACTCACACACACTCTATACATAATCTTTATATGTACACACACACGCACACACACACACAAACACACGCACACACACACACACATACTCACACGCACACACACGCACGCACACGCACACACACACACACACAAACACACGCACACACACGCACACACATACTCACACACACACACGCACACACATACTCACACACACACATACACGCGCGCGCACACACACACACACGCACACACATACTCACACGCACACACGCGCACACACACGCACACACATACTCACGCACACACACGCGCACACACACACGCACAAACACACGCACACACATACTCACACACACACACACACACACACGCGCACACACACACACACACACACACACTCTATACATAATCTTTATATGTACACACACACACACATATATATATATCGTGAGTATTTTGTTCATACCAGTAATTTCATCATATAAAATTACATTTCTAATTTAAGTACTGCTCGGGACACACCTGATTTTGAGATTGAATTTATGGATGAGCAGTGAAGGAGACACAGATCTGAGTTTTAAATTATGGCTTTGCTGAGTATAAATCTATTAATGCTCTCAGACATCAAATATTCAGCCGAAGCCATATTCCAGTAACTTATTCTGCCTGGCCTCTTCATAGCTCAGAGGTTCTGGCCTGAGTGCTGTTGGGTCTCCTGGAAGTCTGAGAAGACTTTTTTTGACTGTTCAAGTTAAAGGCCCTTAAATGTCTTAGAATTTCTGTACTACTTCTGACCCCACCCATGACCCAGGCTAAGAAAAAAGAATGGACAAATTAACTCATTTATAATAATAATAATTTATAATCCTAAATGGAATTTATTTTATTTATTTTTTATGTCATCTTTTTCTGATATATTTTTTTCGTTACCTAGCATGTAGCCTATGCAAACGTCTTGAGTTACTCTCCTGCTTGGCTTAAAGTTCATAGCTGACTTCCATTTAGCGAACCCATTACTGCGGGACACTGTTGTACTGTTTGAACTTGCCAGTTTACTCTATTTACTATAGCGTTCAACATTTTGTTAGAATTATCCCACAATATTATAATAAAAGAAAATTTAGCTCCCAGATGCCCCCGGCCTACTGTATATCATCATGCACTTCCAATCTGGATCCACTTGACGTCCCCCGCCCATCTGTGGACGGCTGGCCCTGTTCCATTCGTGCTACATGGACTCGGAACACACTGTCCAATCTACAAGACATATCTCCATGTGGAACCTTCCTCCGGTGTTTCCCTGTTTAAAACTGACAGCCAGCCAGCCAGTCCTGGAACACTGATGATTTCAGCAGTAAGGCCTGCGGTCGGCGAGCTGTTCGAATCTTCAGCTGTGTGGTAGGCAGTCTTCACGTCCGCTCCCTGGTCCTGTGTGAATTTACTTCAGTTCCCCTTTGTTATGCCAGACGGGCCGAGACGGGCGGGAGGAACAAAGGAGATCAAATACAATGTGAGGATTTGCCTTCTTAACCCGCTCCGCTCCCCGAAACAGAAGCTCGTAGCATCAGCATTCGTTCATGGCGGCTGGTTTGAAGAGCGGTCCTCGTGGCTCCCCCGAGGCCGCCCAGAGACGTCAGGGAGAGATACGGATACAAGGCAACCTTGGGAGGTTTGCCTACAGGGGCCACCTACAAGCGCGGACGGCGGCCCGACCGCTAGGCCGTTTCTGAAGCCAGGGTGTGGAGTTATGCCACGGCAGACACGCAGTGTAGTTTCAACATGCCTCTATGACTTCGTGGCTGCTGCCCCTTCCATTATGCGGCTTCCCCCACATAGCAGAAGAAAGGGTGTTTGTTTTGCCCTTACTCGTGGTAAGAGATGAGCCCCGAGTGGGTCTGGGTTTCTATACCAACATTTGTCAGAGGGTGGGCTGAATCAGTCGTATCTGTAAACAGCTGTCCCTCTCTTAATTCAGTTTAAAATTGAATTCGGATTAATTCGGGTTAAAATACATTCTCATAGACTAAGGTACAAACTTAAACATGGAAAGAGTCGTAGTCTGTGGCCTGTGCAGGAATGCCTCTAGCCCAAGGCCTCAGCTAACGTGCTGTTTGTTAGCTGGCATGTAGCCTTATTTAGCTGCCTTTCCCTGTATATAAGCAGAGTGTTGAGGCCGCTCCACATTTGTGGCCGCTCCTCCTTTGAGGCTCTCCTCGTTTGAGCCGGCTCCAAGTTTGAGGCTCTCCTCATTCGAGCCCTCGCCTCGTTTGAGGCTGTCGTCATTTGAGCCCTCTCCTCGTTTGAGGCTCTCCTCGTTTGAGCCCTCTCCTCGTTTGAGGCTCTCCTCATTCGAGCCGTCTCCTCATTAGAGGCTCTCCTCGTTTGAGGCTCTCCTCATTAGAGGCCGTTTTTGTTTTATTTCGTAGCTTGTATTGTCGGGGTGCGACTGTTTTTTCTGAGTAATTTTGAGATTCCTCGCAGTAACCTAAGTGTCCATTACCCAGTCTGCATATTTATCACTTGTGTCTTAATTGATGGGATAATTATACATGATAATTAGGTAGTTGTTCACTCGCTGATGAATAGATGATGCTATTTCTTACCGGAACATCATTTAGTAATGAGAGAGAGAGAGAGACATGGGGAAGATTTCAGAATCCCCATAAATTCCTGTATCACTGTCGTCTCCATGTATGGAGACGTCGTTTAAAAGGCGGCGAGCTATGAATGTACAGCCCATCGCCAGGTGGAGTTTAATTTTATCTTAAACTCTTTGCTGGTCCAGAGGACAGGAAGTTATATTTAGGGAATAAACCCACGGGAATGAAAATCTGGTTCATACATCCGCAGAAGAGCATTTCGCTGTCAGGAAAGCCTGTAAAAAGCCTTTGTGATGGGACCTAGATGGTTCGCCACGTATCAACGTCTATTGGATCCTGGGGAAA
The DNA here is from genome assembly GCA_025775045.1 of Hiodon tergisus. Lineage (NCBI taxonomy): Eukaryota > Metazoa > Chordata > Actinopteri > Hiodontiformes > Hiodontidae > Hiodon > Hiodon tergisus. Next base: position 3,307 of record JAOVYW010008144.1, read on the forward strand.
TAAGTCGTTATTTTCTGGTGTTAGAAAAACAACCTCTATTCCCTTTTGTAATTAAACTGGAAATGTAGAAAGTGGACCTGTGCTTCTGGTGAATAGACACCGTGTACTCAAAGGTAAGGAGAGTGCAGGGTGCTATCAGCAGGGAAAGTCCATCATTAGCTGACCTAAATGAAAGCCTTAAGGTTTGGTTTCCTTGAGCCGTAGTTTCTGTTCATCGGTGCTAATGACCATCTCAGGCGTTTTCTGGAGACGCACCATTAATTAATGGCTATAGTCTAACAAGATTGGCACTGTCTCTAATTCCCCTGAAGCTCTAACAAGCGGCTCTCTTTCTTGTTATCCACAGGAGACAAATTTCACACAAGTTCTCAACATCAGATTTACATTGTGTCTTATCTACATCCAGGGTGACTCACACTGTTTGCAGTTTTACAGCTGATCCATTCATTATGCCGGGTATTTACTCCAACAGATAATTCCTGCGTTTTTTCAGTCAAAAGATTGCTGTGAGTCATAGTGTGTCTGTCTGTGTGTGTGTGTGTGTGTGTGTGTGTGTGTGTGCATGTGTGTGTGTGTGCGTGCGATTGTGTGTGTGTGTGTGTGTGTGTGTGTGTGTGCGTGTGCAATTGTGTGTGTGTCTGTGTGTGTGCGCGTCTGCGATTGTGTGTGTATCTGTGTGCGTGCAATTGTGTGTGTGTGTGAGTGGGCGTGTGTGTGTGTGTGTGTGAGTGAGTGTTTGTGTGTGTGTTTTTGTGTGTGTGTGTCTGTGTGTGTGTCTGCGTGCGTGCGATTGAGTGTGTGTGTGTGTGTGTGTGTGTGTGTATGTGTGTGTGTGTGAGATTTTGAGTGCATTTAGGTTCATTGGCTTTAAAACTGTATTTAAGTCTGAGTATTTATTAATATGGGATAAGTGCTACCAAAATATCAAATAATTTTTTTATTATTGAATAATTTATTCCTGCAATTATAAAAATTTCAATATCATACGGCATTTAAATTTGTTCTCAAACAAATATTCAGAACAAAATTATCATATAAATGGTAGTGTTTAAAATGAGGGATAAGCAAAAATAAGTTACTGCAGAAGAATATTGATATTTGCTTAAGCATCTTAATTATGAATTCAGTTAGCTGTTAAACTTCAATTTTAAAAGTTACCTGCAAAAGAAAAAAGACATTTGCGTAACATTTAAATTTCTTTAGTTAAAGTTCAACGTAAATATATCGTATATATTGTATAATGTAAATATATTTAGTGTCAGCTGCTGATATATACTTCAGGTCTTCCTTGGTGATGGGGTCTTTGTCCAAAACAGAAATACATAAATAAAAAACCCTTTATAATACTATTAATATTCCTTTGTAAACTAAATGTAAAGACAGATGTAAATGTAAACTGACACAGTTCAGTTGGAACCAGCTTTAGTCTCCGTGTTAATCTAAACCAATGCACAGTCCTCCATCTAAAGTTACTTCTGATTTCATACCTCCTATAGTCAGAGTTTTTAAGCTGCTCCCTACAGAGTGTTTTGAGTTATTAAGTCCCAAAAGGTCTGGGTTACTAAACTGTACCCGAAAAGTCTGGGTCGTTAAGCTTTCCCGAAAGCGTGTTTTGTTTGCCCAGGGTTTTGTTCCAATTCTTTGCTTTAGTTTGAATATGAAAAATAAAGGCCTTCCGTGACATTGAGAGGGTACCTTGTTGTCTCGCCAACGCTTTTGATCGCCGCAGTCACTGTGAGCGTTAAGCTCCACCTTGTCACCTCCCCTCTCTCTTTATTCTCCCTCATCTGTCTTCTCTGACTGCATCTCTGAGCTTCTGCCGTGGCCCACAGATGGTCCTTACCTGCCTCTCTGGCCTTCAGATTTCTCTCTGGTCTCCAGAAGGCTTTAGAGGTGAATGTGCGTGGACACAGTGACCAAGGCGTATTGTCTAATCTTTTTTAAGTTGTTGCGGTTGTTGTGTTGTTGGTGCTCTCTGCTGCTCTTGAGCGCATTGGAAGTTTAAAAAAAAAGCGACAATCCAGGCCTGAATCCCAGAGCCCACGTTTACCGAATTAACAACAAACACCGTTTGTTCACTGCCAACCTCAACACACGAGAGCCATTCAGTTGCACTCCTGGCTGGATTCTCCCTGTTGTTAAACATTGGATGGACGATGTACCTTTTGTGTGTTTTAACAAGGATCTCATTCAGGGAACAGACATTAAAACCGCACGGCAATTCCGCGGAGGGTCTCATGTAAAACCAATTCGCCTCTGGTCCTCGTGGATCAGCTCCTCACTTCTTAGTGGTCACCGGGTTTCGGTCTACAGAGCCAGACACTGATTGGTAGACATTTACTAAGCTGACAAAACTGATTGGCATTTGGCTAAATTGCTTTCTAAGTCCCCTCAGAGCTGCTGATTTAAACAACTGAAATCGATCTGGGTAAGGAGGCGGGGGTGGGGTGGAGGATAGCCAATCATTTTCTCTCCAAATGCAATTCTTCATCACACCTCACCTTCGAACGGTCTCTTTGTTATTCCCCATACACACGGAGACATGTGCGTGTGCGCGTGCGTCCACGTGTTTGTGTGGTGTCCATGGGCTCATTTGGGGGTCTCTCGACACGTGCGGGTGAGGTGATTAAAAATAAGCTGACCCACTTTCAGGGCTGTATTGACTCAGGTCGCCCTGCATAATTGTGCTCATTATGTTCAATTACTTCAGAGGCGAGGTCTTCCTGGGGGAGCGGTCTGCAGGCCTTCGGGGAGAAGGGCTTTAACTTATGAAGAATGTCGACTTTAATGTGTTGGTTTTCTCTTTTCCCGCTGCAGCGTGCGATCGAGTATTTTAAGGACCACCAGACGCCCCACGCCCACCAGTCTAATTTGAGTGTGTGTCATAGCCGGTCTGGAGGGAAAGGATTGACTCTGCTTAAGTTGGGGCGTCCTTGTTGTTGTTTCTGTGAAGAAAGGATCTTTAATCAAGCTTTAATCAGGCCCATTGATGGGAAATGAGAAATTGATTGAGAAAGCTTAGATGGCGGTGCGATTAATGAATAAGTATCTAATAAATGGATGAATGAAGTTAAAGGGAAAAGTTTGGAAGGTTACCCCCACGCGCAGCCGACAGAGGAAAGAGAGGATGATCACACGCGTGCCTCCCGAGTTGCCTCTCCTCCGGACGTCCAGGGAAGGCAAACAACGGCGGGGTGCACTTTGGACTGGAGTCTGAATTTCTGAAAAATTTAAACAGGACGCCTTGGACCTTCTCAGAAATATATATAAATAAATAAATAAATAAATAAACTCTGATGTGGTTAATCCATATTTCCATATCTCACTGCACACCTTAAACGTAATTGATTCAAATGCCCAGGGCCTAAATCTGTTAAGGAGTTTGACGCTGTAATTTCTCTGGATCCATACTTTTCTCGGCTTCTGATGTTTTCTCATTAAAAACCGCTTGTCAGGCTTTTTGCTCTGTAATTGATTTTCAGACACTTCTATGTTAGGACAGAGAAACCCGCCGCTCTTGGTCTGGAAAGAAATGGAGAAATTCCTTAAAGTCTAGTCCTCTACTTGTTGCTTATGGGTTTTATTTTCCCCCTTACAATCCGCAGGCTAAGTTCTGTTCTGTCCCGGATGCACTTTAAATGTGGGCCGTCTGCATGGTAATCTGCCGCTTCGCCAGCTCGTCAAGCGATCTCTGACGCACGCTCGTCAAGCGATCTCTGACGCACGCTCGGAAAGGTCCCGGCTGCGAAGCAAGGTCACTGATGGTCCTTTCCTGTCTCGCCCCACAGCCCTGAGGGACAACCGGATCGAGCTGGTGCAGGCATCCTGGCAGGAGTTGACCATCAGCATCAGTGAGGTGACCCTGTCAGACGAGGGGCTCTACACCTGCTCACTCTTCACCATGCCCGTCAAGACAGCCAAGGCCTTCCTGACCGTGCTGGGTGAGTTCCAGCCTCATTGTGAAGCACGGCCTGTCTGACTGCATGAGCAGCAGACGTGGCACAACTAAAGAGACGTGTTGAATCTCCTGCCCCTTCTGTCTTCTGTCTCTATGCACTGTTGCTTTCTTCCATCCGCTGGATTTGCCTTTCATATCTCGTAAACACGGGACAAAGCAACATGACAATGGTCCTAAGCATGATTCAAAAGAAATTGGTTATCAGAAAACAAACTGCGTTTAACTGGCCATTACAATCTCGAGGACTCCAGTGCGATTGAACCTCTATGGTCTGAACTCAGTGTGGATGTGAACCATTCGGGCGTCTGTGTTTTCCTTCCTGTCTTGGGTTACGTTTAACAGGGGTGGGGATAAATATGAAAGGTGCTTTACATGCAGTGCTGGGAACAGTCTCTGTTGCAGGCAGTGTACTGAAAGAGAGCTCAGGCAGATTACTGTTTCGGATTGTTTAAAACCGACTTGGGCGGCTTTGGAACGGATGAACGGTCTGAATGAATTGAATTATTTCCAGAATACCCTTAGCCTGTTTTTTTAGTTTTTTTTATTTAATCGGCCGTCAGTAAAACTATGAAAAACCCAAATCTGACTCAGTGTTTTCACAGAACATCAACAATGGGGATGGCACATTTAAACTAGCTCTTTATTTAAAAAAAAAAAAACAACAACAAAAAAAAAACGTTCTGAACCAGTCGCTCTTCAGCCTGCCACAAACTACTTTTAAAATGATTAAAGTTACCATGGAGTTTTTATCATAGCAACGCTAGAATTTCCCCTCTGAATGTGTCGTTGGGTTTCCCAAGCTCGGACTGTGAACCTACAGATATTGAGAGAATACCACAGCTCTGTTGGCACCATTTAGCTGCATTTTCTTCGTTAGCATTTTAGTTATTTATTTATCTTGTTTTTTTTTGTATAAATGACAGAGCATAGTATTTCCCCGTGTCCTGTTCGGAAATTAATTAGGTTCCCAGTTAGCTTGCCTGATTCAAACGACTTGTTATGCTCCATTAAGACCGTTAGTGAGCTGCTCACCAGAACATGGGGGTCGGAGAAGCTAAAATCTCATTCTGTTCCACATCATAAATGTTGCGAAGCCACGATGCCTCAGAAATTTGTGTCAACCCACGGCCAGTGAGGAGAAAGAAGCACCCACTGCTGAGCGCCAGAGGTTGCCAGCAGTTAACTTCATGACACGTTTGCATATAAATCAGACCGGGCATGACCAAGAGGATACCAGATTTCCGGATTAAGGGCTGTCTGTGGAGTGCCGATGGGCCCGAGGTGGGTAAGGCGAGAACAGGTATAAAGGTGTGGAATTAATGTAAAGGGAAAAATTCTAAGTGAATCAATTTCACCTCGTCATCCGATGTGGTCTGATGCCAATACTGTCCAAGTCAAGCAAGCTTTGGCTGTTTTTTTTATCCCAGCTCTGATGCCAAACTGAGACCCACAGCTTGTCATTAAAATTTGCCGCTGATATCAGAATGACTTTAAATAGCGATCTCTATTTTTCTGTGTGTGTGTGTGTGCGTGTGTGTGTGTGTGTGTGTGTATGTGTGTGGTCTGTGTGAGTGTGGTCTGTGTGAGTGTGTGTGTGTGTGCATGTGAGTGTGTGTGTTTGTGTGAGTGTGTGTGTCTGTGGTCTGTGTGAGTGTGTGTGTTTGTGTGAGTGTGTGTGTCTGTGGTCTGTGTGAGTGTGTGTGTGTGTGCATGTGAGTGTGTGTGTTTGTGTGAGTGTGTGTGTGTGTGTGTGTGTGTATGTGTGTGGTCTGTGTGAGTGTGGTCTGTGTGAGTGTGTGTGTGTGTGCATGTGAGTGTGTGTGTTTGTGTGAGTGTGTGTGTCTGTGGTCTGTGTGAGTGTGTGTGTATGTGAGTGTGTGTGTTTGTGTGAGTGTGTGTGTGTGTCTGTGGTCTGTGTGAGTGTGTGTGTGTGTGTGATTTCGCACTTTGCCTCAGCTGTGCAGGCTTGCAAAACACAGTGTCAGGGTCGGGTGCCTGCGGTTCTGCTAATTAAAACGAGGGGGGCTGTTATTCATACCTCGCGTTTTGTCCCTGCACAGTGGCATTCTCTCGTACATTACAGACAGATTCCTAACTAACCACACTCCACTTTCGAACCCATCAGTGGTGGAATCTAGCCGTCTACTTCATTGAATTCTGAGAGAGACCCCTCAGGATGCTAATTAACTGTGACAGCTGTCTGCTGGAAAGTGTTGGCACGGCACTAGGGGCTGGATAAGTACAGGGAAAGACAGAAGTCTACTGACTTCTCAGTCAGTGGTCAGAAGACTGCCAGTATGGGCGTGGCCTTTCAAGTCTGTGCCTTTTGCCCAGAGTGGTGATTCTCGGTCTTATGTGTGACACGGCACACTTCAATGACCCAGACGATTCCACGCCACGCGCGCGCTTTTGTTCAGTGGATATTCCATCGCTCATAAATGCCACGTTTATTACGGTCAAGGGCCTGAATTTTTATGTCACAATGGGACAGTTCTCACGGCACAGCAAAGTTGTAAACCGCTGGGGTAGAGTACGCCCGCCCTCCCAATGACAAACTGAACTCCGTCTTCAGCTTGCGTGTCAGTTAGCCATCGCGCGTTTGATCTAATGTGCCAGGTTAACCGCTTCTCAATGAATCACTGAGTGAAGGTTTAAAACTGACTTCCCTAGTAACGGAAGTTTCCAGAAGAGATTAGCTGTAATGTGATCTGTTCATCTGGAGTCTAACCTCACCCCTTAATTTTTATCGCACAGCCCATAGGCATTTTTCATGTGTGGTTGGGAGGCCCTTAGCGCCCCAAAAAAAGCCAGGGAGTTTATTAACCTGTGTGGCCCGGATTGGGGCATGCAGAGAGGAATGTAACGTGTTTTTAAAAGCAAAAGCACGGATATCTGTCGCCGGCTCCTTTAAAAGATTTGCTGTGACGTTTTGTTTCTTTGTTTTCAGTTTAGTTTTAACTCCTTGCCTTTGAAACACATATATATATAAAGAATGAACTGGGAGTATTGTTTCATTATTCCTGTTTAGGAGATAAACTGGGGGTATTGTTTCATTATTCCTGTTTAGGAGATAAACTGGGAGTATTGTTTCATTAT
>JAOVYW010008147.1:13750-23925 GCA_025775045.1 Hiodon tergisus
AACTTATCTCAATACATAGGCCTGTCTACTTGTATTGTCTTGGAACATTAGCACTGAATAAAAATGAACAGAGAGAAAGGTAGATTATCGAAGACTAGAAATAAATAAATAATTAAGAATTTAGTATGTAACTGTATATATTTTTTTAACAAATTATTTGGAAATGTATTGTCTTCCAAAAATATATTTTACCCTTTGTTTTAACGTACTACAGTATATCACAAAAAAATGCATGAGAAGCCATTATAATAAAACAAGTGGGTTCTGGTGCAGATTCCATAGGAGTAAGAGAGCAAGAATATGAAGTTGTAGCAAGAAATACCAGTGTGTGATGATTCCTCTGCTTTCCATCTTTGCTTCGTAACAAGGTTTAAGTAAGACCTTGGAAGTTGGGTATGTAATTATATCACCCAATTTATACACAAGCAATGAGCTCTCTTTTCCTGATCTTTTGAGAAGGCCTGTTATGGGCATTTCCATTGCCTGGAGTCTTTACAATTAATCTTCACTGGAATAGGTGTTAACAAATGATGATGTCACAGCTGTTCCAAAAGCACCCGATTCATGCTGTGTCTGTTGGCAAACAACCCACACTTGTATGTGCTTTGCTAATTAATTATACATCACATGGTTTTGTTTAATTTCTACTCCAAAAGCCCAAGGCGACTGGCGTTATCCAAATATACAGATTCCCTCAAAATTACGAACCACTTCAACTGAAAGCATTTCGGCTAAATGTAAAAACAAAAAGTAGACTCTTGTCTGCAGCAGGTCCTTTTTCTCTAAACAAAACAAACGCAGTTGAGCTTCGGTTATAGGGGGATCATTTAGCTTTGCATAAACGTCATTTTTCTATGTTTGGCTTTCAGCACAGAAGCAAAGTGAAGAAAGAAGGTTACTTATATGCCAGATCCCATTAAACAACTATATAAGAAATATATTTAAAAATAGAAAATCTGGAAATAAATTAAGATATCTTTAATCTAAAAAGATATCAAATTTTTTTTGTTGTAGTTTTTAAATACTTCAGTACTTCCATTTTAAATTACATCCAGTGTAATTTCAAAACAAGAAAATATAATGCATTGTTATATGTATTGTTATGCTGAAGACAAAATGCCGGAACATTCAAATTAAACCTCTGTAAATTAGCTTTGTTTAATCAACTGTATCAATGTATCAACAAACCAGTATAAATGAATAAATATTGGAAAACATTATATGGCTATTTACAGTATGATGTTTTGTAATTATTGTTATTAAATGTACTGAAAACTATATGGCCACACAGCACATTACGAATTGCTTAGAGACATAAGAAGAAGGCGATGAGGCTATATTCTAGGGAGCCGGGGGATACTGAAGCTAAGGCAATGCAGATTGTCAATGTTTTTTTTCGAGGACCTGCTCAACACAGCCCCTGGAAGGAACGGCTTTAGATAGATTTATTGGGTTTCTGTTATGGCTTACAGAAAAGCTGGGAACATTGGGCAAAATCCATTTCTCTCCCAGCTCTCTCCTTTACGTCCAAGCCATGAGCAATTTGCATCTAATTCACAAGCACTTATAAGAAAAAGATTTAGCACAGTCTTGTTTGAGTGAAACAAAAAAGGAACCAATAAAGAAAGAAATGAACCTGCTTTTCAATTGGTTATTGTGTGATTGTTTAGTTAACATCTAAGCCATAAAGCTTGCTTGTGTTGGAGCTTCCAGATGAGATGAAAAGATATATGGATATATTTATTTTAAATCACGATAATAACTCAAAGAGGATGGGATCCATGGTATAAATATGAAGGAAGTAATACATACCAAAAAAATCCATGTTAAAGACAAATATGTCTCACTGAAAGGAAAAGACCAAAACATTCATATGAAATAATGTCAAATAGGACAACATTCACAAACCCAACTTTGTGCAGTAGATTGCAAATGCATGCAGAGCTGGGGTGACATAATCAGAGACATTGACATTCGTCCTGTTGAAGAAAAAAAGGGAATGACGAGGAAGGAAAGAAAATCAAGGGTTAAGATATTATCAATACGTTCATGGGTGGCAACAAGGCGAACAGGACTGGAGGAGACTGGTCGTATTTTTGCTCCCAGTGTGTGGCGGCCTGATCCGTGGCGTCGAGCCGGCATGCACAGACACGATTGGGCTGAAAAACGATTGAAGAAAAAGAAAAAAAGAAGCAATTCTTTTTCATGTAGATTATTATTTCCGTGCGTAAGTCAATTATACTGATGACAATGCATCCAGGGTGAGGCCTTTAAAAGAAGAAGAAGAAGAAACAAAACAGAAAAGTCATGTTTTTGACATATTCCCTTCACTGTTGTTTCGATCAAGTTCCATGCCTCTACCACAAACCAAAAAATTTACAAAAAGGCACATGAAAAAGAACGTACCCATTCATACCTGGTATTAAATCTAGTGTCAACGAGCGAGTGTCAACATATAACTGTTGTGACCACTGATGCAATTGTTAAATGCTCACTAACTGATACTGCAGTGGCCTGTTGAGTTCAGTGATCTCCAAAGTTTTCAGAGAACTTCAATTCAGTCAACTGCTCTGAACTTAACTGCAACACTTTGAGTTTTGCACATGCAATTTCAGACTTGACCTTTTTTAGGTTTAAGGTTTTTTGGGTCAGTTTCAAGTGGGAAGCAACCACCGTTGATTGGTTTGTAATTTGTGATTAGTAGGTGGTTCAAAGTGGATTTAATCTGGCCCCAGGCCCCCTTTTCATAATTATGTTCCATCCCCTAGGAGCACCCCCCAAAGTGACAACCACCTAACCCGGATTTTATCAGGTCAATAGAGGCTATTGAGCACATCCTGTACCCTGTATATTGTACCCTGGGAGTACATTTTAATGTGTATTCCCCGGAAACTGGTGGCATAGGGAGACGCTCTACATTATGTGCAGAAAACCCTTCTTTTCAACCTACTTTGTAGGTAGGATTCAGCTCTTGCGTTTCCTTCTATTTCTGATGCTGAGCCCTTACACTCTTAAATGGACTTCCTAGAAAATTGTGCCATTAGCACAAATCCAAATCAAGTAAAAAGCATAAAGATTATTGATGATTCCAAAAAATTGAAAAGAACAATTGTTAGGAATTTATTTTTCTTTATAGAACAACAAACTATGCAAAACTTAAACTGATAAATATTTTTATTTTAACCAGTCCTGGGTTTTTGTTCCGGTCATTGTCTGCGTGAAGTATTAAAGCCATGCTCACATGTGTTTCCGTTGTGTGTTCTTCTCTGTGTGTTCCGGTTTCATCCAACAGTCAAAAGACGTCAGTGACTGAAAGACTGTTCCTGTGTGTGTGACTGTGTGGCTGAGCGTGGTGTCCTGTCCTGGTTGTACTCTGACAATGGCCCTGTGTCTGTCAGGTTAAGCCCTTGTGCCCCATGACTCTAACTTGGATAAGCGTTATCAGAAAGTTCATGAACGAATGGTTAAATTGTTAATCAGTTGGTTTTCACGCAGAATGTGAATTTTACATTTACATTCGGCAAATTATAAAGATAAGGATTTAATTTAGGGAAGGAAAAACAAGCCCAGACAAAGTCAGAAGTAAGTGTGGCAAATGTTATCATGGCAATACCAATTAAAAACTGCATACAATGAACATTTACCTACTGCATATAACTGCCATGGGATAATTTTGTTGAAATATTATGCGGGGCAGTGAATAGTGGCCTCTCTGAAATACATTCCAGACACTAAAATATTTCCTTGTTCCTCCTCAGTGCTAATTAAAACTCTTTTCTTCAGCCATTAAATGGTATACGGTCACTAGCTCTGTGTCCTATATTGCTTGTTTATTCTGTACCACTGATTTCCCTCCAGTTTAAAGGGATTTAGATTTGGCTAAGAGAATGAGAGGCAGGCCACTTCGTTTAAACGGCAAAACTAATAAAATCTGTGCTCAGTGATGCAACGTGCAGTACTTATTTAACCCATTTTCCCTTTCATCCCCCCCGAACCATATGGTCCTACTTTCCCAAAGTTTCTATTTACATTAAAGAGAGCTGTTTTAATTTCTAATTATGTTATATTATGCACCATGTCAGCTGGGCTTTAAACATAATTTTCTTTGAAAAATCATTACTTTTGGCCCTTCTGAGGGGTACTGGTAATTGTTACAAACTATTCACAAGTGTAGGTTCTTTTGAGACAGGCTCTCTTCATAGACATTTGTTTTTCATGTAATTTCTTAATTAATTACCCCGTTTATTTTAATTCCAATCCTGCATGGGAACAGTATTGTGGCACATTATGGCACTTAGAACTTTGGAAGCCATGTAATATGATGTGCTATATTATATTTATGTCTGTAATAGTTGCCGATTGGGCTGAAGTTAATTTAGTTTTTTATTAAAAACAATTAATCTGCTCAATTTATTTCACCCTTTCAAAACGTAATGAAATAATACAAACAATATATTCTAAAGTAGAATCGTAGGTCGTAAATTGCAGAGTTATTGCTTTGATTATTATATGATAATTTCACATCTATACTCAACTCCATGCCCTACCAGTTTTAACAGGCTGATTTGTAGTTTGTTGGAAATTTTTCTCCCATTCTTCATATAATCTTATTGGATTATTCATAAATAAAAAAAATCTATATAGCCTATCCAAGCTGGTCTGTACCATATAAAAATGGAAACATTTTTTAACTGGTTCTCTCTCCAGTGTGCGATTTTTTTTGTTTATGTCTGGATGGCCTTGAGCATATGATTTGCCCTTTTACCTGTCAGGCTTCACTGAAACTGTATAAAAGTCATGACAGTGTTAAAGGCGGAACAGAAATGTCCTGCAGCTATATAATGAGCTTATCAAGTTTTGAATCTGTTTTTTTTTTTTTGCCCTTTAGCCCAGCCATCCCTGCTCTTGGTACTGAACAACTGTGTGAAACATTCTTATAACATGCATGGGCTCTTTTCAATTGAGCCGTGTTTTTGGAAATATAATCTAGCTATTTCTAAGCTTCTAACCGGAATCTGACTTAATCAGTCATACATTACGAGATGTGCATCAAACAGTCCCAATGTTTTGCCCTTTATATAAACTACACACAATCTAAACAAGTATTATTGTTAAATTGTTTTAACATCCCATACTTGATACATCATTGGTTTTATTATTGCTGTATTAGGAACAAAAGTTGAATTGACTCAGCCTGGTGTCTAAACAAAATGTGTATATTTTGTCAATGTGGTCTTTTCGCATTTTGTTTTGTGGTATCTTCCTGTCTTGCCTGTAAATTCCAGAAAGTTTGTAAGATAATTATGTAGTCTGTCAGTCTATCAGTGTACTTTGTTGGGCCTTTAATTATTTCTGTATCCAGCCTCAGGGTCATGTAAGAGCCGTTGTGAGGAGATGAAAAGAAACACTAGTGTTCAAATCCATACTTACTGTGTGAGTATAAAAGTTAAAACGTGCAGCAAGATTGCTCCCACTGTGAGGGCAGAGATAACTGCTTGAGCTGGAAGGATGAGAACAGGATCACAAGGAGGGCGCTGCCAAGTGTCCATTTTTCCGCTGCTGCAGACTACGCCAGAGAGTTCCCATCCAGAACGTTAAGTCCCCTGATCTTGCTATGGTAACCGTGAGTAACACTGGGAATTACAACTGTTTCTTTTTCGGAGCTCCAACGTGCGGCAACTCAAAGTACACTAGGGTTTTGTCGTTTGTTTGTTTGTTGTTTTTTTCTTGGTCATTTTGACTGTTTGGGAAACTTTTGGACTGTATAAAAAGTGAAGAAGGGGGATGTGAATTGGACAGTTTTTTATTATTTATTTATTTATTTATTTCCTTAGTTTTTAAGGAAATCATTGAAGCATTGTATTTGTAATTTGCATTTTTAATTGCATATACTGAGAATATACAGTTGAGCACCAGGACCTTGTGTTTGAGTTAGTTTGCAGAGATTTTAAATCTCACTGGTTTCCTCCCATGGTCCAAGGGCTTCGGTAGAATGGGGAAAAAGAGATGCATTTGATTGAACGCCATTTACTTCCTTTATTTTAGCCATTTAAAATCTGCAATATCACATGTCAGATCAGCATTCAATTAACATCTCTCTCAAGACTAATTAAGTATGAGCTCATCTGAAAGGGGAAACCAACATAAACAAGGGGAGCCGAAAGTTCTTTATTAGGTAATCGTGTAGCTGCTAGCTGTTATTTGTATTATTAAAATTCTGAAGATATGAAACTTATTTAATGCAGTGCCTCATTGACAGATAAAAACAAAATGGACTACATGACTAACAAAATGCCTGGCTGTGCGTTCTCTTGCTTTTGTTATATTATGGCCAGTTTTTGAAGAACCCATTTAGATTTTGCTGTATCTGGTTGTTGTCTCATAATAATGTCCCATTATTTTTATCTCAGACAAAGAAAACATGAAGATTATCTACCCAAACTTTTCTAAACGCATTCATTGTTCTTTAAAACCTATGAATTGTTGAAAGCCTATTTAATTTGTTATCGTTTTGTAGTTTTGCTGTTTTGTTTAGGACATACCTAGTAAATTCCTGGTGTTTAGCACATTGTTTTTCCAAGATTGCTTTCTGCATGGTAAATAACAGTAGTTTTACATTTTTATTCTATTTATCCTCTGCCATTTTATCAACCTCTGATTGGTATTTAAATTCTCATCTGTGTAGGAAATGTGAGTATAAAAATATAGTTATAAATATAATCAAACTTTTTATACAGTTATTATAACAAATCAGATAATGGCAAAACTAAGGCTGGATATCTTCACAAAAGTTTTTATCCTTAGAATGGAATGATTAGAAGTTGGTTAAATCAAACAAACGTTTCATTCCTTGGAGTATTGTAACTCCATTAGCCTCAATAAGCTGGTGTGCAAAGTCAATTAAATATGAAATACTTCCCTTCCATAAATAATTTTACAACTACTAAAACACAGAAAATTGGATATAAGAAGCGATTCACCAGGGGGACTAGATACACCTATAGTTAGATAGGGCAGGTTAAGCTGTCAGATCACAGTAGGGACAAAATATGTTGTACAGGTGATTTTCAGTAGCGATCCACAGAAAATGTTCGCCTCTATTTTTCCAGTGGTGTGTATGCATGTGTGTTTGTGTAGGGTGCGCAACGTGTCTGCCAGCATGAATGAGTGACAGAATGGTACTACTCATCAGGGCAGCCAAGGAGGCTGGCCAACTGACAATCGATAAAAGTGATCTCTGTTCTCGTAGCAGTGCTCAGTGTGAATGACTTAGCTACGGACGCTAATGTCACTTCCTGGAGTATGCTTAGTCCCTGGAGCTGACTAGCAGATCATTTCTCTTTTCAGTGAGGAGTTTGAGTTCGATTCCAGGCTAGGGTGGTCCAGCTTGTTTAAGCTGTGGGTAAAAGCAGGGGTCAGGGGTGAAATCTGTCTGGTGCATAGTAACAGCAGTGACTGACAGACTGGGCACAGGAGTACTCATGGTCGACTGGTCAGCATATGTGGGGTTGTTTTTCTAATAGCAAAGGAGCTTTACTCTTTTTTTACTTTTCTGCGTGTGAAAATTTTAATCGTGGGTGGGTGATGTAGTGGCTGATCACCATTGTTTCTGCCTGTGGAGGGGATGTATGAAGACAGCAAAAAAAAGCCCATGAGTTTTCAGTTTCTTTGCTTTTTTGGCTTGGTCGTGTCACATTGTGTGATGGCTTCGGTGTTCCAGTTTCATTACCTTAATATTTAGTATCTCGGGCCAACGGCAGACCGAGAGGATTGGAAGCGCTCCCTCTGGGTTTCCTCGGGTGACAAGGTCACAAGGAGAGGTAAGAGTGGGATGTGTCAGAACATTTTGCAGGACGTATTTATTGCACGCTATAATGTGTGAATGGAGCCTTAACTTTGATCGGGGGATCACATGGACAGCGTGCGAAAGCAATTTTTTGGTAAATTTGTTTTCACTTCACTATGATTAATTGCGCTCGAACAGACTCCTGAATGTATTCTTGTTTAAATATTCAGTGACAGATGGTTTGATTTCAGTCCTTAAAGAAGGTTTTCTGATTCATGGTTGCATTCCGATTTTTTTCTCTCCCCAGTATCTGAGCATATGTTCGGAGCATATGCTTAAGCGCACACAATTTTTCTATCTCCTCAAATTCTTAAGGTTTTCAGCCAATTAATGAGAACAAACAGACATGTCTGTGTGTACAATCTTCCCCATGATGGTATCAATGAAAGTACAAGGAAAGAAACGGAAATAAATGATTGATAAATTTTTTGCTTAAAATTGAGAAGTTTTAAACAAGGAGCCATTTTCTAAGCGGTCCATAAGAATAGGAGGTACGTTATTTGCAGTATTGTAGCTAACCTGCCTCCACCAACAACTCACTGGTTAATGGACTAAAAACTATTAATAGTATACCAGTGTTTTACCTATAAACTTTTGTCTGGTAAAAATATTCCTTGCCAAGTGCTCATTTTATGACTTTTTTTTCCATAACTTCAAAAGTTTTTTTCCCTGCTTTTTATCATTTACACATCGTTGAGGCCTGACTACATACACAGGGTCTCACCCACAATGATTTTATTACAGATATCCATCGCCCAGAATGTAACAGTGGTTCTGTTTTGTGCTATTCCAGCTTCCCAGTTTTAAATTATATTTTACATAAAAAAATACATAGTTTATCAATCAAATTGTCTAATGCAAATATTAACTTGGGTGGTTCGTTTCAATTTGATATAACTTTCTAAAAAACATTTCACTTGGTAAAGGATGTTGCAGTAACCATGAGAAAGGGTCTAAACTCTAAACGAGAGATGGTTAGAGTAGTTCAAAGCTTTCGTTTGGCAGAGGAAGGACAATAACTATATTATGCTTTAAGAAAAAAAAGTGTTAGGATCATTTCAATCATAGAGAAATAAAAAAAAATTCAATTGTGGTTTTAAAATAGTCCTAGACTTATACAATAATCTGGATTTTACAAGCCTGATTTCAGACAGAAAAGTAAAGTTACTCCAGAAGTAGGTGTGAAACGATGTTGGTTTCATTATTTAATTTGACCAAAGCAGTTTTGTCATGGTGGTGGAGGTAATTTGATTATCTGGAATAACAAGCACCACAGAGGCCAGCCAGAAGAGCGGCGACAGACAGGCGCAATCTATCGGATTACTTTGTCTAAATCCGCTTCCCTGACCATTTGAGTGTACAAAGAAAAAGAAAATGTGATTGAGATAATTCAATTGCTCCAGCCAAGATATTCCTATTAATCACTTAGGAGTAGACAGCCCCACATTCTCCACAAGTGTTGATCACTTTAATGTTTTTGACATCTTTCATTCTGTGTTAGTGAATCAACGGTAAATAAAAAAGTCAGTAAAATCTGCAATTCCATACGTGAACTGGAAGACATATACATCAAGTTCCCTGATGATTTGGTGCAAGCCAAGTACAAGGTTCTGTGAATTCTATGTTCTATGAATATGGCCACTTCCCTGTAGTCATTGGCTGGATAAATGAATGTCACATTACCTTTAAGCACCCCTCAACAGATGCTGAGGGGTATAGAAATATTTTTTTCAACATTGTTGCTCTGTAACAAGGTACAAGTCATCATTCTAAGATTTTTCTACAGAACTTTGAAAAAGTTTTGTGGAACTTTGCAGGATAGTGGAGTTTTACTTGGTGACAGTGGGTATAGTGCGACCATCTTCCCATTTACCCTCTTATTTAAGCCAAAAGCACAACAGTCCACCACAGCACTACAACTAGGCTTACATCCTTTCCTGGAGGTCTTGTGGATTAGATGTTTTTTGGATGGAAGAGCCATTTCAAGTGTCTTAGAAATACATTGTGGTTTTGGCAAAGAAGATGCTGCATTGTCACCATTGCGACAGCTGTGTTTCACAATTACATAAAACTGCATGGTCACCCTGATCATCCAATTGAAAATGGATGATCAGCTTAATTTAAGATGGATTTTCATCTTAATTGAAGATGAATGTCTGCTTAAATATTCCCACAGTTTGAGCTGACAGTGTCAGAAATGCTTTTCCACACAGAGATGCTTTTACTTTACAGCACTTCTTCAATTAGGGACAGATAACAATACAAAGCTGAATCAAAAGAATGCAAACAACAGACTTCAATTTAGATTTGTAATATTTTAATTACAAAC
>JAOVYW010008147.1:24025-37712 GCA_025775045.1 Hiodon tergisus
TGCAGTTTGGTCTTGTCAGCTCACTGAATATTTAGCCACATGTTTACCATATTGTTTAAATATGATGCATTCCCTTTTCTCCACCCTCGGAAGTTGCTGAAATTATGGGAACCAATATTACTGCATCTGGTTTGGTACAA
The DNA here is from genome assembly GCA_025775045.1 of Hiodon tergisus. Taxonomy (NCBI): domain Eukaryota; kingdom Metazoa; phylum Chordata; class Actinopteri; order Hiodontiformes; family Hiodontidae; genus Hiodon; species Hiodon tergisus. Next base: position 24,166 of record JAOVYW010008147.1, read on the forward strand.
TACCGTGAGAGGTGAAAAAGCTGACAATTCGTGAGAAACTCGCAATAGAATTTCAGAAATAAAAATGAAACTGCCTGAAAGAGGAGCATGAAATGTAAACGCACAGCACAGTCTGGTGACAACATTGTGTTATGGACATGCTTTGCATGATTTGGGACTGGGATGAAATTGGATAGATAAGCAAATCTTAGAGAACTGAAAAATGACTTCAGTCTGCTGAAAACATAAAACTATGATAAAATTATACGTCTCTGTTGGAAAACGGCACAAAGCACGATGCCCAAAGCTACACTTGAGTTGCTTTAGAAAGAAATGCTTGCCCTTGACTTGCCCAGTCAAAATCCTGCCTTAAAAATATGATAAAGAATATCACACAAACTGAACACATCGGCATTTAGCCCTTAATGTTGGTCTCACAGTACTAGCTTTAGAAGTGCTGCTTGGTAAGTCATTCTGTAAGTAAGTTCTTCCTGTTTATGAGTCCGATACTAGGAGTGTGGAGCCACAGTGTCATTAAACAAGTCTGCATGGCAAGCTGATCACAGACTCAGTCAGAGATTGAGCAAGGAATTACAGATACATAATGGCTTACTTATCATCCAGGAGAAGAAAAAAAAATCATTAATTTCTGCAGACAGCTTTTTCTTAATCCTACTGTGACATTGTATTAATTTACAACTCCCTGCAGAGAAGGTAGTGCAGAGTGGTTACCCAAGCCTGGTTATACTGATCACATCCTACCCTGAAAACATGTTTTTAGATATATTTTCCAAACTGAATAACCCAGAATTTGCTAAGAGGTGTAGTTTAGGCGTATATTTGGACTATCAGTTTTTCAGTCACGCATATCAGACCAAGAGAGATGCGTATAAGCAGGGGGAACAAACCAGATTAATCAAAAACAACTGTATTCTGACAATGACATCAAAAATCGGTGTTGCAAATGCACAAGTACTTATTTGTGTCAATAGAGTATTTTGACTGACGCAGCCAAGGGTGATGGTAGATATGTGCAAGGATAAATTGATAAAGTAAATTAATAAATGAATCGAAGTAAACATACACCATTTACACTTTGAAGTAGCAGCTGTACACATGAATAGGCTACTTGAACCTCAGTAACATTTATGGTAACCGAGCAAACATTTTTTGTCGAGTTCAGGCCAAATCGGGCCCAATTTTCGGACTATAGATTCAGGCCAGGTAGGGCTCGGGATTCGCTTGAACAGGCTCGGGCCGGGTTGTGCTTGAAATATCAGGAAAGCTCTAGCTAAAATATGGTTAAGCACACATCCAGGCGCACTCCAAGCAACCAATGGTCAAGATGCCTAGGGGGTAAGTTTATGCTATATGTCCCTGAACTGGGTGTTTAACAGCAATACTATTGTGGTATTTACCACACCATTTACACCTTCCCAACCACCATGCAAATGTATTGTGCTCTCCTATACACAACTTGGGCCAGCACACGTACAGTTTAAAAAAGTTTTGATTTGGCCCAGGTCTAACTATCACAAAGAAAATAGGTACTTCTGACTTATTCTGAATATTTCTGAATATTCACCCAATCAATCAGTGCCTAGGCCGTTAGGATTATAACTTCTAATTGTAAGTGGCATGCATAGCAGTTCAACGACAATGTTATAATACCAATATAAGACTTTGATTGGATGGAGTTGGGCAACAAGTGGTCAACCCATGGCTACAAAACTGGTCCACAAATCTAGTTTGGGAATATAAAGTAAAACAACGACAACAACAACTAAAAGATTTAAACGTCAGCAGTGCGAAGAGGGTAATTTCTCTGCTTTGACAGTGTGATAGATATTATAAATATTGCAGTACATACAAAGCAAAAGTAAATAACACATTGGAAAACCATTCCTTGTGAGGGAGCAGTATATAATAATAATAAAAAGTTGGAGTAAAATAAAGAAAAATACTTTTTAAAAAGTACAAAAAGGGCCATGCAAATCTTGATGCTGCTAATTCAGCCCAATCAAGTCCCAGGACCAGCTCAGGTTCTCAAACAGGGAAAAAAAGTAATTGTTAATTAAGGGTAAATCAATAGCTTGCCAACTCGACCGTCCTTCCGACCGTCCGTCCGTCTGTGCATTCTGCACCGCACTGTTTTCTTGCAGTGACTACATCTATATCAACCATGCCCTTGAACATTGTTGACATTGAAAAACACATACTAAAGGCCTACTTTCTCTTAAGTCTTTGTCACATAAAAAAAAAAACAACATTCTTTTAAAAGTCAGTTAGTATTTATTCAACCGTTGATAAGATTTTCAATTCAAGCAAACTATTTTAATCAGAGTATGAAAGACGGAATACAGGCAAATCTTTAAAATATAAAATTTTAAAAGGAAATTCCTTCCCATAAAATTCTAAGAATTTGTTACATTGTCAAGATTATTATTTTAAAAACTGCTGCACTAAAAAGGAAATGAGCCCAGCTGTAGTTAAGCAGACACATTTAAAGAAGACTGAAATCAAGCCTATTTAAATGTTAAACATGCAAAACCAATTGAAGCTAATATTTGAAACCCAGCACATTCCCAAGATAAGACCGTGAAAAGGTGTTATCTAGCTCTTTCAGTTAGATGTAGGGCACACGGTATAAGCGTTAAATAAATAATTTAATTGAATTAAAAAAAAATATATTTTTTTATTTATTTAATAATATTTGGCTAATCACCAATAAACCTGTTAAAATGTTTAATATAGTTATTCAGATTCAGTGTTAAACAAATTATTCAAAAGGTCATTGTAATTATGCAGTGTTGTTAGTACAATGGGTTTTGTGGTCTTGTTTTAGTAACACAAGCTAAGAAGCGTGAAGTTTATGTGCACAGAGTAGTCCAGTTTTAGGTTTTGAAGTGCTGTGCAGTACAGATTTTACTAGTTTGTTTGCCTTTTGGTTGTGTCTATATCCTGGGATTAGGTGCATGTTTTTGGATAAGTGATTGTGATTTGGGATTTTACAATATAACCCAACTCAATTAAACACTCGACTATGCATTTATAAATGCATGTATCTTTAATTATTCATCTTTGAAAAACTGCAGAGAAATCCATTGTGCATTTCTTTTTTCTGTCGTGGTTACAAACACGGTTGAAACCCTTAGCTGTATGGGTCATATTTCACTTTTGACATAGCTAAGAGAGGTAAATTAAACCAGAATCCACTGTCATGAAATGGCCTGATAATTGAAATTGAGCTAATTCAAGACAGGTAATTTGAATTAATCTGGGATTTGTTTAGCCTGCTCCACGAAATAGCCCCCTGGTCACGATTCTAGCTACAAAGTTAAGCATTTGTAGGGTATCACAGTCCTCCAGAAATACAATTTTAAAAACAATAATTTTTAATATTTTTACTAAACTTAAATGAAAACCCTTGGTTATAAAACAAAATATTATTAGTATAGTATTTTTTGCTTTTAATTTGTATTCATATTATTCAAGTTAGCAAGCTACTCTTAGCTAGTTGCAAAACTGTGCAAGCATGCCTTTTTGACTGGAGCTGTATTATCTGTGATCTGGATCTTATTGCAAACATACGAACACATTTCACACATTTCACATGAATATATGAATGCTGCCTAGCCCTGCGACCAAATAAAAACATTTGCAACCTACTGATCACACTTTACATTACTACATTCAATTGCTTTTTTTGTCATTAAAAAAAAAGTTTTTCTGTTATAACGTAATAACGTGATTGAGGTGTAGACAAGGATATTTGCTTTAGCAAGCAATATAACAGGTAGGCTTATCTGGTGTCACTATGTTTTCATGATAGTATTGAAAAAAAAAAAAAACCTTTATCCCATCACCCATGTATATTTGCCCTGTGGGAGAGTGAAAAATGTTGATGATCCAAAACCAGCTTCTCATTTTCACTTTATGCCTTACACATGACTTTATACCTGGGATTTAAGCGAAGGAAAGTGCCCCATTTTCCCCTTGACAGACTTCTATTTGGGTCCATTCTATTACTGATACATTATCTGGTTTTATTTAATGTATAATAGCACTCACACTCCTATTTCTGTATTCTCTGCTGCAAACAGGGGTCTTTCAGGGAAGATTAAATTACTTCCTTTTTAACTGGCTGATGCTGGGTTTTACTATTTTGCAGTTTCATTTTAAAGAAATTGCAAAGGAATTGGGCCTCAATTCAATTCAATGTGGAATTAAGTAAATAAAATAAAAAAAATAACTAGATGAAATTCTTACCAATTAACTAATATACCATGAATAATTACGCCGTAAAGATTTCCAAAACATAACCATTGGGATAGGTACGGTTTCTATTTACAGGCTTGAGGGGTGCATGAACTTCCAGGCCCAACCCAACTTCTTGACTTCTACTAGTTCCTTAAATGCCACATTAAGTCAAGGGTGCTTGCTTCTGAATGATGCAATTTCCTTCCACGTGCAGGCTTAACCACACACAAACATTTGTCCCAGACGAGTCACAGCCAGGGATGATTTATAATACTTCGCAGGCAAAAGGCAGCCTGTTTGAATTGGCTTTAATGTATGTGAGTCTGTGTGTGGGGTCAGCTCACTTCATTTTACACTCATGTCTCCGTAATGTCAAGTTGGTCATTGATTGAAACCCGAGAGTCTTTTACTCTCTACTTTCATTTAAAAATCTGCTTGGAAGCAGGCTTATGTGAAGTTTTCTCTATCCAGGCCAAGCTGTTTTAAATTTGCATTGCACTTTTTAGCTGCTTTCTTATCTGAAAAGCAGATTTATTTCAATAGCATGGTTGAGCGTGAATTTAAACACAGCCTGACAAGCGCCTTTTCAACACTCGGGCCATGGAGAAAAATGGCCAAGTTATCCCCCAAAGTCTGTGAAATAAACTCTCCTTATCTCCAAATTCACTTAACAGCCCATCAAAAATAAACGTCTGTTTGAGGTTTTGTTCTGCCATGCAAGCTCAAATTTTGATTTGATTAGGACAAGTTGCATCACTTTGAAGTAATTGGTCTGATATCTGAACTTGATAGGATCATAGGTCATAGGACCATGTATTAGAAACGTTACGTCAGCGGCCAAAGTAATTATTTAAGTTATGTAACATATATAAAAATTAAAGTAAATAAAAATAAATCTAAGCTATTTTGTAGCTGATTGAGGAACTAACACAGTGGTAATTGAAAAAATTCTTAACAGTATTTTTGTGGGAAATCTGAACCCATCTAAGACGACCCGAAATCAAAAGTTGACTATTCTGGTAAATCTAAAAAATATGCCGATACACAATCAGTAAGCCCGCCTTAGAACTGAACAGGTTAATGAAAAAGTTATTTATTATTTATTAGTTAGTTATAAGTGATAATATGTAAATCCTGACTCCTGCTATAGGGGGTTTAACAACTTAACTTTAGTGGAACAGTACAATACAAGTTCCAGCTAAAAGAAATATAGTCCATGTATCAAGGCGAAATTCTTAAGATATGTTGCATCAGTGTGTAAGTGGCAGATCCTTAAAAGCATCATGCCTCCTATTGAACTCAGATCCATATAAAATGCAAGGGATTGCAATACTCTTTGTCAAGTGGATAAAAATCTCAGCAGATATCTCAACAGTCATTTACAAACATTTTTCAACCTTTGAGGGTGAGTCATTCCAATTATGTTGCTTGAGCACCAATGACACTCTCTCTCACTGAGAGATCAAAGCGTTAGCCATGGAGGGAACCAATCAGTGTTTCTGAGCTTTGTGATGGAATAAGGCAAAAGTAATTGCATATGATATGATAAGGAAAATAACTGTGTCACTAAATGCAGTTTTTGATGAGACATGTCAACAATGTAACCTTTCTTGGGAATTTTAAAAACTTTTTTGTGGAGTCGAAACACAAAGTAGAGATATTTTCTTCTCTCAGAGAATAGACTCCTGATATATTCTTTTTGAAGGGAATTATCTCTGAAGCTATAATTCAATACATATGTCATACCTGTCAAGTCTCCCTTTGTGATCATCATTATATTTTAATTTGTTTCATTATTTTTATATGGTTTTTTTTCCCCCGTCATGAAGAGTTGCAACCCAAAGCTTTGTCCCGCTACATTGTAAACAGGAATATATACAATATTCCTGGGGTATAACATTATTTATAATTAACTAGGCCAATTAGTGCCGTTCACATACTGCAGTTATGGCAGAAAATATTACTGCGTCTTATTGTATCGACCTAGGTAAACTGACATTACCCTTGTATTGTATCGTGATGTCATGTTCAGCTGGAATATTAAATTAAAACAAAATAGCTATAAGTCTCATTTACTATTCTGTACCTATATATATATATTCTACCCTACTAAGAAAAGAAGGCATCATGATCAGTATTATAAAAACTACTCACTCAATGCCTGTATACAATAATTAAGTTTTTAGATATTAAAAAAGAAACAGGCTTTGACTCTTCGACACATCACTTGAGTCAGTTAGTCTGAGCTAATTCTTGTTATTGTGATGGGACTAAACCCTGGTAGTAGTCACATTGAGATTTTAAACATCAAAATGGATATGGTAAACCGTGTGTTGTATACTGTGGCACGCATCGTCTGACAGCAATGCGAGGGCTGTTGATAGACATGCCCACCGCACCTGCTGATGATAAATCAATGATAAATCAAAATCAAAGGAGGTAAATGAAACCCTTTTTAAATTCCTGTATTTCTCTCAGTTGTTGCTGAGGTTTGGAGAGCAAGCAGGGCAGAGGTGCATGGCAAAAGTGCGCATTGATTATTTTTTCATGTTCCCGTCGGCTTGTTTGTACATTTAATTTCTCAATTGTGGACCTTTCTTTGGCTGTATTTATTATTTTAGTTTATTTTTTGAAACTATAAGGTTGATAATGAAGATCTTGGATTCGTGCATATTCATAAATACCGGTCTGCAATAATCCTTGCCAGTCCTTGTCAAGCATACACGGCGTGGAACAAAGTGGTGCCGAAACCCAGGACTGGCTCATTTGGCAACCATGGGAGCCTTGCCACTGGCCCAGCTTCTCCAGCAGCTCATCCTGATGCAGGAGCAGCAACATCAGGCCCTGCAGTGGATGCGTGAGCACCCACAGGAGAGTCCGCAGCCTCTGTCTGCGGTGCTCAAGCCGCAGACAGGGCAACCCTGGTGCAGCTGCTGCAGCAACGGGGTGCCCCGACTTCTGAACTCACCCCGTCCAACCTGCTGAACCGCACATTGAGAAATATGGGACCCTGGCGTTTGTGGATCTGTTCGTAAGAACCGTGGCCACGGGATGAGTGCGCAGAACTTTCCTCTCAGGCGGCCACAGAAGGCAGCCCACAGGGTCCTTGTGAATTTGGCGGGGGTGAATAACATCCTTTGCCAAGTGATAATGGAGCGGGTTTTGCTGACCACTGAGGGACACCGCTAACAGTTCCGATCCCTCACATTTTAAGAGGTCCTGCACTAGATAGCTGCAGCCAGGAGAGAATGACGTCAGCCGGGCAATTTGTTCTTAACCTACCCTCTGAAACAACCAGGTGGCTGCAGTGTAACCCAGCGGGAGACGACTAATGTGGCTTTGGGCCACCTGGCTGCCAGGGACCCTGGAATAAAGGAACAGAAATTCCTCTCCCCAAGGGACTCGGAATGACCTTGGGCTGAGTTCAGACTCCCCATGGGGGCCCTGTCCACCATTCAGGGGACGGAGCCTTCCCCTCGGTCTCTCTTTTGCCCTCTCCCTTAGCTAGACGTTGTGCATGCTAAGTCCATGGTCCGAACACTGGGAGAGAGGTGCTGGATGTGTAGGCTACCGGGTCACAAACAAATAATGTGTCACCATATTTTTACAGCCCTCTCTTTCCTTGTTTTTTGTATTTTGGTTATCAGGTTAAAGTGGTTAAATAATTGATAACAGCACTGTGGAGGACTTCATATTCCACAATGAAGCTGCTACCTGTATTACAGCCTGTTCAGCAGGCTCCAATTTTAAACAATTTATACTACGTAAACAATACAGATATATGATCCTCCATCCATGGAATTTTCTACAAATTAAAGAAAAACCCTGCAGTGAGGGGGTCTGGAGTCTCCATTATGCGCTGGGGGCATTTTCCTGGCATGGTTTGGGTCTACTTGTCCCCTTACAGGGAAGGGTCACTGCAAATCATTACAAAGTTATTTTGAATGATCACCTTTATCCCTTGGTGAAACATTTATATCCTGATGGGTGTGGTCTCTTCCAGAATGACAATGCAACCACAGGGTCATTGAATAGTTTGATGAGTGTGAAAATGATGTGATTCACATGCTGTGGCCTTCGCAGTCACCAGATCTCAATCAAATTGAAGACCTATGGAAGAGTTTGGAATACCTTTTGAAAGACTGGTGGTCCACTCCTCTAGTAGAGTTCCAGAGACTTGTAGAATCTATGCCAAGGCGCATTGAAGCTGTTCCAGAATCTCATCATGGCCCAACACCTTACTGAGACACCTCATGTCACCAGCCTGTATATATGAAGGCTTATAGGTACTTACAGTTATCATTATGTAATTTTTACTTTGTTGATGAAACATAGCATTGAGATATGTATATTAATTGTATTCCTTCAGAGCCATCCTCAGTTCATGTTCGGCAGAACAGCAACAAAACTTAATCCTATATACTATAATAAGAGTGTTTTTTTCTGTTGTTGTTGCAATTGAGCCACTGAAGAGGATCCCATGATAATGATTTGTTAGCACACAGCTTGGTAGACTGCATACAAGCTATGAGTTGAAACTGACCCACATCTTTTTATATCAGCTATACAGATGTTGACGTAGGAGTTCAGTTTATTTTTATTTATTCGATTTTTGCTGGCTTGTGCTTCTGCTGATCTTAAAACAGTTTAACTTGTCCATTAGTCAGGCAAATTGAAATATTGCTCACCATATCTCTAATGTTCGACAGAAAGTTTGGTGGCCAATACCACCAGAAAAACACACTAACAACTTTACTGAATTTTGCATTTGTGTGTCTTGAAGCCCCACGACATTAACGAATCTCAGACATTTTTTGTTGCTGCTGTGGCATGTTCTATCTTTATTGTCCTGACATACCTTTAATGCAGAACTCCAAATAGGTAGTATACATGTCCTTCTCCAATGCATACATGCCTACATCAACAGAGCCACCCCGTCAGAAAGTCAGCAGCCGGTTCAATAAGGCCATCATCGATGGCGGTCGATGGTGCCAGAAATGGCTGCAAGGCAGACATCACAGGCAGTTCATTACACAATTTCCAGGCAAAAAGGAAATTAAACACTAATGTGGTAACATAATGAAAACAACAAAAGTCTCAGTTTATCAGAAATACACAAATAAAATGTACAAATATAAAACAACAGGAAGGAATTGCCCTTGTGTAAAGTCTTCAAATTTGTAGTGGATTCAAAGGCTCAAGAATCTAAGACCTATTGTTTTTACATAATTGTATGTAAAATATTCTCTAAGACTTTGTACCAAAAGAGCTTATACAGGTAAAAACTATAGAGTTTTAAAAAATATTTTTTAGAATATCTTAATGATTATGCCACACAACTTACGCCTAGACGTAGGCGTTGCTGACCGTTTATTTTCCCTTCTAGGCTTGAAGAAGACTTTTCTGCACCTCCTTTATACTTTATTTTTCCACCCTCTATAAAAAAATGAATCAGTTTCTGTTTGCACATGCTGTGAACAGACAACCTTTTACCTGCTTACCTGCTCCTTGTGTACAGGAAAGGAAATGTCTTGGGAATTAAAACAATGGATGGAAAACATTGACCGTCATATCTTTCACATGTTTGATCGGCTTTAAATAGGGTAAAGCCTTTAGTCAAAAAGTTTCCACATCTAAACTCTAAATTTAAAATTTAGATCAAAATGTTGTTGTTTTTGCAACAAAATGCGTTGTAAGTGAACACAGGAACAAGGTTTTGCATACTTACTTCAATATTTACAATCATCTTCTGCTCGGCTGCCTTTCTAAACTTTTTTGTTAATGTACTATGCAGTGAATAAGGTACTGGACTGCATTAAAGTGTGATATTCCTGGGGCCTCCCAGGTAGCTTAGGCAGTTCATTACTCGAGGGCAGACTGAGTCTCATGATCGAGATGTCACAGGTTAGAATTCGGATCATGTTTCTGCCAACTACGATCGGAAGTCCCAGAGTCAGTCAGTAGGGTTTCTCTCTCAACACTATACTAAACACAGAGTCGTGTAGCATCACAATGGCTCGCTATTAATGCGTAGAGTCGTCACTCTCTGAAGTCGACATGAGTATGTTGGTCCCTTCAGCTGGGAGCTTTGGTTTTTAGCTCAACAAGCTAACCGCTTTTCTAGACAGAGGTTGTGCCTGATGTGCTGGGGTGAAGGAAAGGTTCGGTTCTCAGTCAGGGGCCCTCTGTGCAAAAACGTATTGGTCATACCTGCAGGTTCAGTGCTTTCCGAAGGGAAATTATTTTCCTCCAACTGGCTACACGGTCCTGGTGGTCTGTAGGTCCGACTAATTGCTTGAAGGTGAAAAGAGTTCCCGGGAATCTCACTTTGCTTTTGCGTTCTCCCTGTTTTTTGTGTAGAATTCAATGTGGGGAACCCAGCTGCAACTAAAATAAATCAGATTTGTGCTAGATTATTTTGATCAAACAGATGAGAAAAAGAAAAAATTATCAAATTACATCTTTGTGAGTAAATATGTCTGGGGGAATCCCTGGAGAATACTCATACTGTGTGTGTGTGTGTGTGTGTGTGATCGTGACAGTGATAAAAATACTACCAGCAATATAGCATCAGTGTTCTACACAATTAAGCATGACAGTAATAAGTTTAATATTTAAATGAAACACATATGTTCAATGTGTTAGTTAGCTCATTCCAAGTAAAAAAATCTGTTATTAAACAGACACCCCCCCCCCGACTAGAGCTGCTTGGCTTTAGTTATCTGGTAAACTAACAAGTTAATCAGTGTGCTCATTATCTTGCACAATTTAAAATAGTCTGTTGGGATAAGCTAATAGTCTGAATTTTTGATAGGAGGACATTAGCTAGCTTTTGAAGTAACAACAGTATCATACGGCTATCCAATGCCAGCAAGATGACTATTTTTGAGAATAAAAAAAAAAAAAAAACATTCTGCACAAGTTGTTTGCCTGCTGGCTAAGCCTTACCGAGATAATGAGCTACAGATGGAGCTTCTCAGTGCCTGGGTCTGGCAGCAATTTTTACTTCTTGAGTAATTGTTCACAAAGTGATTAACAACATAATGGTTGGGGCATTGTCATGTGTCTGTTGTCTAGTCTCAATGAAACATTTTCACCAAAAAAATCACTGTTTTTATCCATTGCGCACACGGTTTGAACTATTTTCTTCACCTGAGGATTTGAAAGTTGCACAATAGTCAAGAGCTGCTTTATCTTTTCAACTTTTTAGCAATGGTTTATTTGCCATACGACAACCAGACATTTTAAGCAGCTCTGTTTTCTTATGTAAAAGTTTTATAGAAACAAAGCAAGGCTGTAAATGGCTGCAAACTAATGGTTTCAGAACTGTGAAACTGTATTTTACTATGTGGCTCATATGTAGAACTGACATTTTGTTGTTGACTTAACTATAATTGTTACCCTCACAAACAACAGACATTTATCAAAAAAAAGAACACCAAGAACTACACCCAATTCTAAAGGAGATTAGTGAAGGAACTGAAGCTACACACAGCTATTGTGAAACCAACACCAACAACCCATTCCTCATCACTGAAAGACATGGCATTGCTAGGTTGCGTTCTCTGTCATTTGAGAATTGCAGCAAATGTTTAAAAGGATAATGAATTACCGTAGTTCAAAGGGGAATTAGCTCATGCCTTGTAAACTGAGGAAGCATCAATGTCTGAGGACATGGTCATCAAGTCGGACATAAAAATGTACGTAGATCAAAGAGCACCTGAGGCATCTCAGAAAGTTCCTTTCAAATTGAAATTATTATAACTTGCCACTGGATTGTAGTTTATTTTATTGATGAACATGTCCCTAATATTTAAAAAAAATTACTAGCTGTCTTATATAGCTTCGTCTCAATTACATAAATGAAGACAGCAGTGGATGAGAATTATTTTCAATTAATAATCCCACTAATTTAATCATAGTGCAAGAAATCAAATTAGTAGCATAAATTGATTAGAATTAAGAGTGTGCAGTCATACATTTTAATTACAAAATAATCTTCACAAGAAAATATTTTAAAAATAAACTTGAATAGAGGGTTAACTTTCAGTGGGAATACACCCCCCACAGGCAGCAGGAGTGTCAGCTTTTAAAACCAATACCAACGTATCATCATAACGCGACAGTGTCCCTTGGAGAAGTCACCATCATCGTAATGCTTGTTAATCAACAAGTCCCCAGTCTGAATTGCTTCTACTTCAGGCAGAGCTGCTTTGTAACTAGTCACCGGTGTCAAAATAAATTAACAAAAGGCAGCCTGTCACAACCCGAGCTGCCAACTCAAGGGGAAAAGGAAATACTTTTTTTGGTATACATGACTGATGCGTGGTCTTGTTTCCACAAGGCTGACTCCACAGGACACACCACTCTCACTAAATCCGTCAAAGCTGAGGAAACTCACAGTACTTTTCTTGGAGTTCAGCAGGTGCCCATGATCAGTGTGTGCATCTCAAAGGAATAAAGTATTAACCATTACTGAATACTTATTAATATATTTTATCCAATCTCCCACTGATTAGTAAAAAAGTTTTTTTTTTTTTTCCTTATGAAATATAGAGAATATACAAAAATAGAATTAAATTTACCCTGGACATCCATTACTAGTATTGGTCTTATCAGTCCAGAATAGATAATTTTATTATACAATTAGCATTGTTCTTGCCACCCTGTGGGCTGCTTTTGCCTGACAAAATCTGGAGCGATTAAACAAAAAGCAAAGAAAAACAAAATAACGAATCAGATGTATGCAAATAAGGTGCCGCATTGACCACATATATCCAAAACCTGAATGCATTTTTCATTTTAAAATATTATTATTGCGTTTATTTCATTGCATCCCAGTTCTGTCTTGTTTTACTTGTACCCTTAAAAGAAGCATGCCTTTCTTTTATCTTTGTTGCAGCATTGTGTATAGTTTCATTACAGGTCAACTAATATGTCTAAATAGAAGGCATAGTGTTTAATTTATTTGTATCTATCACGAGCACAGGTTGTTTTAGGACCCAAGCGCAGACACAGACACTAGAGAACAGAGGGTTGTGGGAAAACAAAGATTTAATTAAACAAACGAAACAAACCGTTGTACCAAAAACGTGAAGAACAAAAAAAAATTCTAAATAAACTTAATCCACAAAAACTTCACTACGAACTACTACCCTGACAAGAAAACAAACAAGACTCAGACACTGACTAGACTAGACTAGGCTAGAAAGTTTTAACTATAAATATATAACTATAAATATAAATATATAACTATAACTATAACTATAACTATAACTATAACTATAACTATAACTATAACTATAACT
>JAOVYW010008148.1:0-10356 GCA_025775045.1 Hiodon tergisus
TGTGTATATATATATATAGGGTTACTAATTTTCTGCCATGGTATATGGCCCCCCTGAAACAGCCTTGGCCACCCCCTGGCCACTGGATATACATCACAGCACACTCGCTGGAAAGTTGATGAAATTAATGCATTTTTTTACATTTTAACGCATTAACTGACCTTTAATCTAGTCAATAGATATGGCTAGTTAGATTCTAATTGCAGTTAGCTAACATGAGCGACACCTCACCATCTACCATGACCAGATAAGTTGGCCTACATTTAGCTCGAATTAATTGCGGTTATTGGCGTTCGTTAACATTCAAAGTTTATCTTCAATGATTAGATTTGTTAAAGTTAGCAACACTTAATACAAGACGGTTCCGTATTGGTACACCTCATTTCAATTAATGGTATTTAGCTCAACTAGATAACATGGCTAGCGTGTATCTAACAAGGTAGTTCCTTGGTTAATTTGTAGTTAACTCAAGAGTCTTAACAACTGGATGTGATTCGGTAAGATTTATACCTGCCTCCTCCAATCCAAAGAGTAGGATCGCATATATGACCCATGTGCTGATTAATCATATGAATCAAATCAGTGAAATGCATACTGAATTTTTTGAATTTACTATGCGCCCCGACACAGGAATTATGTGGACGCATAATCATGTTTAAAAACGAGGGCTATACAGATTAATTAATCAGCGAATGCCTTGGATCGACGATCAATTTAAAAATCTCGTTTTCATTTAAATTAATTTTTCCAAGGGGAGAAAATGAAAATAGCATTCCCTTCAAACAACTGACATTAATCATACTAGCAAATAGGCAGTAGGGGGAGCGTGCACCTGAAGTACCTGCGCTGAATCTTTTTCTAATTAAAACTCTATGCGAAATTTTAAAAATGAATTAAGTATTTTAAACTGCTGCTTTTGTGTGCAGCTAATTTTTCGTTGCAACTGATGACAGAAATTAAGGGGCGTGTCTTGCAGTCATTAATATTAATATATTGTAACGGAGATGGCTAGGAGCGCTTCTCCCTACCAATGGGTTATAGCCATCCCCGGGGGGCTGCCGGGAAGCCTAGCTCCTAAAGACTTTAAAACCTGTAAATAGCGTGTTCGATGTTTCGTATTACTAAATGTGTGGTTCGTTTACGTTGTTGTTATTTCCGTCATAACCTGGGTTAATTATGTTAAAGTTAAGAACCCTCGCCATGGATGGGTTTATGTGTGCTGGTGAGGGCTCTCTGTGATTGGCGATGTGTTCGACAGGTTTTTGCACTGTTAGTTCAGCCTTTGTTAAGGCGGTCGTAAGCGCATGTGCGAAGTAAAGAGCATTAATTCCTGTTGAACAGTGTCGGTCTCTTGCTTGTATTCGCGCAGAGAAGTAGCACTCCGAAAAACGCTACAATATTATATATTAACGACATACAGTCTCTCATGGAGTAATGTAACCACCCCTGCCTAATAATCCTCACTGTCCATGCGAAATAAAATAAGCACCATCGATCTCTCTTAAAATCTCTCAACGAAGAAAGTGCATTAACTTCAGTTTCAAGACAGAGATATGTTTGCTTTTTTTGGATTGCGGATGCACTTTGTGTAATTTTATTGTTATATTTGATTTTATAAAGTAATTACAATAGTTATTTACTGTGCAAACTATCATTACGAATAATATTCACTTCTTTTTTGTCATATTCCAACAGAATTTCCCTTTAAACAATAGCAGTGCATAGCGACTACTGCTGTATGCTCTGACTCTCACAATAAGTCATGGCTGGGTTCCAATCGGAAGGGAGAATCCCAAGGAAGGATGTTGGTTCACTTTTTGATGAGTGCCTCAATTTCGCTTTCTAATGAGGCATTGCTGAAGTGTCTAATGGGTTCAATTTTTGCAGGAGGACGCTTTGTCTTACTATGTGATGATTGGTTGCTTGGAACTGAGAGGCGGTGGAAAAAAGAAAAAATGCGTTTATGTACTAATATTCAATTTAAGATTGAATAACATGATTATTTAGTACTTTCAAAGTATCTAAAGTTGTATGAGGGTTCAACCCTAACCCCCCCCCCCCCCCACACACACACACATCACTGTGCACCCAGCACTGTGTCTTAGGCACCCTAGCTTTTTTACACAAATGTAGTCTTTCAAGTTAATTTTTTGTCTTCTGGATTAGTGTGTTAATGGAAAACATTTTTTTTCTAGATTTCCGAACATTCATTTTCTGACAGAAGAACAAGGAATTCTGCCACAGATGGTATAGTCTCCACAGAGCCCTGATCTCAGCATCATCGAGGCTGTCTGTGATTACCTGGACAGGCCTTATGATGTCACTTTCTCGTTCCATGGCTACCACCACAGACAATATGGCAGACCCTATGGGTGCATTCCGTATAGTTATGCTACGCAACTAGCTTAGGTCTAGCAGTTAGTCTTACCGATGACTACCTACACTTTTAACATTATGATGCTCTGTATGCATAGTTGTGCTAGTATTTTCTACATACCTTTCTACACCTTATACACACCTTTGCTACACACCTTTACCTCACACCCTTTCCAACTACACCTTTTTCTGATTAATCTTATCCCACCTACTCCCAACTACAATAAACTCTCTTGTTAACAGATTAGTTCTTTGTTTGCTCTGTAACCCACGGCGACAGGTAACCCACCTTAACCAGGATAAACAGTTAAACAGTTCAATTCCAATGTTAATCATAATTTTTTAAGGTGCAACATGTATTAATGGCCAGATACTGTTCTTTGGTCATCCTTAGCTGTCAGTGAGTGAGGCAGTTGAGGCAGTCAAGTTCTTCCACACAGATCTTGATAAATCATTTTGTATGGATCTCTCTCATGCTGAAACAAGAAATGACCTTCCCCAAACTGTTGCACAGAATTGTCTAGAATGTTATTGCATGCAGTTAAAATATGATGGTGAGTGTAGAGCAGAATAGGAGTACATAACATTGGTTACAGTTGATTGAAGGCATTAAGCAGACAGTCCAATCAGGAAGTAAATTAAAAGCAAGACTCCCTTGGTCACTGTAGCACCAATCCCCCTCCCAGTTTGGCAGACACCCAGCTTGATAAGTCCCATCCTCCCATACATCCATAGGGCCTATATTTGATTCCCTGGCGGTAGCTGGGGGAGGAGGGATCGCTTGAAACTGAAGGAGTGGTTCTCTGAGGAGCGGCCTTGGTGTTTCACAGCGGTGAATGGTTTGGAGCACTGGGAAGTGTCCACCTCGGTTGGAGGGAATTATTTTGCTGGAAGCTGTGGCAGTTGGCAGCTGCTGACTCAGGAAAGGAAGCTTTAACCTGTGAATGTACAACTTTGATTGCCCTAGTCTAGTTCCTTGGTTTTCAAAGTGGGGGCCACCAGGGGGCATCAGGGGGGCCTCAGCACATTTTTTAGGCATGGAAAAGTTTGGGAATCCCTGCCCTGGTTCAATGCAAAAGTTTGACATTGTCTCATCTGTTAATGGGAGAGAGATGGAGTGAAGGGAGAATGGGGGAAGAATCAGACAAAGGCCCACAATGTAAAGGGTGGGGAAGACGTGAAGTTCTCCTTTTTGACATTTTTACCCAGCTAAGTTTCCTCTCTACCAACCTGCAGAGGACCACTGTAACAATCGCTGAGGTCCACGGATGCCTGACCTCCACTCAGGTGAAGAAGTTGTGTTGTATGTGATTATTTATCCTTTTGACTCATATCCTAATTTGGCTATCAAAAATTCTGAATGGCTGGTAACCATTAGCCACAGTGGCTGGTAAGCCAAAACGTTAATTTCAAGCCCTGATGATAATATTCAATTGCCAATATCAAGCAAATACAATCAATGCATCTTCATTATGCAGTTGCACTATTGCTAGATTAGACATTTGTTATTATAATTATTATATTATATTATTATAATCATTATAATCTGATCATAAGTAGCAGATCAGTGTGGATGTTTTTTTTTTTTTTAGATGTTCAAACATTTTCATTTTCTGAAAGAAGAACTAGGAATTCTGCCACAGATGGTATGGTCTCCACAGAGCCCTGATCTCAACATCATCGAGGCTGTCTGTGATTACCTGGACAGACAGAAGCAAGGCAGACAGCCAAAGTCTGTAGAAGTACTGTGGCAAGTTCTCCAAAATGCTCGGAACAATCTACCTGCCGATCGTCTGATATAACTGCACAACAGTATACCAAAAGTCTGCTTGTGAAACTTGCTTATGTAGGCACTGCATCAGGTTGGCATCATCTCCACCATCTGCGTCACACTTGGTTGCCATGGCTGTGTGTGACCAAAAGAAAATGGATTGTATGTATGGGCAATGCCCACACTGCAAAGGCAAAGCATTCCCCTACTCTTTGGACCTGAGCACCAGAAACAATATTGTAGGCTGGAAGGAATGGTTCACACAAGGCACACCAATGACCAGGAATAAAAGATAGTGTACGACATGAAAGTGACCGCACAGGAGAAAATGTTTGCAACAGCTGAAAAGCGGTTGGACTTCAGAAGGGTCTTCCTAACATCTAAAATCCACATCTAAAATCTATTATATTATTATTATGTTTACATCCATTATTCTGTAATTATTCATAATTAAATTAATTCCAAAATAGGCAATATTAGACATACAATCCAGTAATATTTATCTCAAATATATATCTCAAACCCCTGGATGGATGTTGGAGTATTTCCATTTAAAATGGCTGCCATCGGGGATGAAGTATCTGGGTATAAGATTGACTACAGACTTTCAGGAGATTGTTAACATTAATCTAAATCTGGAACACCAAAATTTAAAAACTTGCTTTGCCAAGTGGAAGGTGTTGAATCTCTCTCTGTGGGGAAAAATAAATACAGTTAAAATGATGGTATCTTCGAAGATTAACTATATCTCTGATTCCTTTAAAATGTCCTGCGTAAGCGCTTTAGTATAATGAGGTGGTTAGGGATTACCTGTGGAATGGGATGGGTGGGTGGAGCTGTAAAATTGTATACTTGTAATTTCTGCATAAAACGCCTGTGCCTGCGTGTTAGTGGGAGTGAATCATAATTTATGTGTGTATGAGGGATTCAGAATTTGTGTATCTGAGTTCGTGTCCCCACCAATGTATGTTAGTGGTGTTGGTTGTTCTCTTTGTTTTCTCCCGCTCTCTCTACCCCAGTGTCAGATCTTGCTGTGTGGAGTGGTTCCTCCCCCAGTCCTTGCGTGCTGTCAATCATCACCATCATCATCATCATCAGTCCATCTTCCAATCACTGGACGACCCATCACCTTTATATTCTGTATTGTTTTGTGTGAGGGAGGAGGGTGTTGTTTTGGTAGTCTGTGATTTACTTGGTAACTATAAGGTTATACCATGAGTCCTATAATGTTCTACTTGTTGTTCTGGTCCCCTCCAGTTTTCCCACCCCATTGGAGAAAGACTCAGTAAGAAACCCATGGGTATACATTGCATCACGTAGATAACCCATTTAAATACCCTAGGTTAGGAGCGAACGGGTGTCACCCATTTTTTCTGTATCAGACAGTGTTATTTAGTGTTAAGGGTTTAGTTTAGTATTAATAGGTTCAGGTTAGAGGTTTAGGAGAGCGCAGGGCCCTTTATTATTATCTTGTGGCACACCGTTCACATTGTCCTTCTCCTTCCCTCTGTTATTACTTATTACTATGCCTTTGCACTCGGGATTCGTTATCCCATTTCCCCAGTGTTTGTCATCACTTTCATCATTTGTGAGCCTTTGTTTGTACACCCTCCTGCCAAATTGCAGTTCCCCCACTTCCCCCATTATATGGGTCTGCAGGCTGTTACGTTCCCCTCTCCCTAGCCCTACCATCTGAGGGAGAGTATAACATTGAGATTTAGAGTTTCTGATTGAGTGCTTGAGAGGCGGTTTATTGAGATTGCATCTGTTAGAGAGAGTTTTTGTGGTTGTGTAGGTGTGTAACGGAGGTCCGCTCAGTTCTCTGGAGCTTCCTTATTGGCGAAGCATATTTGCACAGAATGATAGTTTGCACAGTAAAGCCGGATAAAATGTTGGCATAATTAATAACTTGCACATGATTGTTAGGTGTAGAACTTTTGAGAGGTTTTCTGTTAGCTTTCATGTGTGTCCGTATACGATCTGGTATTTTCAGATGCTGAGTGGTTGGATTGGCCGCGTCACCTGTGGAAAAGATCATTACATGGGGTGATTAGCGGAGCTCGGAATAATTATTCCGGGGCTCAGTGATTTAAGCAACATAATACATAGTTGACGTTTATGCAGTTAGTGTAGGACTAATGCGAGATACAAAGCGGGAACGTAATGTCATATGCTAAACACTTACCCTTGCTCTTCTGTCTCCAGCTCCCAGGGTGCGCGATTGAAAGAGTCCCCTGGGAAACACCATCCTCCACCCAATAGGATTGTGTAGTTGGAGGAGAAAATGTTAGGTCGACGTTTGCTTGCTTTGTGGTTGTTGTCTGGAAGGTATTGACTATAAGGGGGTTAAGGGATGTATGTGAGTGTGTTGTTGTGAATATTTATGTTTTTCTGTTGTAGATATGGTATGTCAAATAGGTCATCCTAGCACCCAAGGGTGGAGACTACCAAGGGTGGCTCTTTGTTAAGACAAAGGAACTGGAAATGGTAGATGGTCCTGGTGAGTACGACTGGTATTTGTGTATAGTATGTACTGGACACTGTATTTGTAAATAAATATCCACATTTCGGGTTTGCTTTATGTCATGTCTCTGCCTCGTCTCTCATGGTCATGACCGCTGGAACCGTCAGTCCGAAAATGTGTGTGTGAGAAACAGACTTTTTGGTTGCATTTTCGTGAAAATGTTTTTGAGTAAAAATGGCTAAACAGGAACAGTTGCTTAAACAGGAAGGCCTTAATCAGGTGGTCAAAGACTTAAATTTATATATATTTAAAGCTGCATTGAAAGCTATCTAACCCAAACTATGGGCGTCACATTTGTAAAAATGTAAAATGGTTGGATGAAGACTATCAACCATTAAACCAATAATTATGCCTTCACTATTCTGAAACCCTAAAACAACAAAAACACCAACAAATAAAAGAAAGATTATTTTTCAAAAATGCTGGAAAATATTTTGCATAATTATATATCACAAAACTCTATCGGAAAATAAAAAAAATCTAATTGATAATAAAAACACTATCCCGTTTTAAGAAGGATACTGTGGCAACCCCTGGGCTCAAGGACGGCGGATGCGCCGCACCCCCCTCAAGCTAGGGGGCAGGTCCTTGAGAGACGTACCGTTCTCTCCCCAGCAATCGCCGGCACAGCTGACACTCATCTGCTCATTGGGGAGGGAAAAGACCAAAAGCCGGCGGCTATGAGGTAAAGACGTAGGCGCCGGGGAGGCTACGAGCGAAAGCCGAAAGCCGAAAGCAGGTAGCAAGCGCCGATGGTAAAGCACTGTGCTCTGTCTTACAGATCTGGCTGGCGACGGGAGAGCGAGACCCCGTAAATTCCCTTGAGCGAGGAGGACGAGATTCCTTTTTTTTCAGGAGTCATTCGTCGTTATTTTATGCCCCGATCCGGGAGGAATTTTCTTAGTGTTTTTTCGTTGCCTTATACCCCGAACCGGGAGGACGTTGTGTTACGTTTTACTGCACAAGTGTGCCGAATAAAAAACCGCCGAGCTAACCAGAGCGTTTTTTGTGCGCATTCCTCTCTCCGTTGCGTGCGGCGCAGCCAGTTCGCCCCGTGGTCAAGTCCATATATCATTTACAGTAAGACCCTTAACAGAGAAGAAAAGTAAAATTGAGTGTCATGTTATCAGAGAAGGATATAGCCAGGCAGAGAAGCTGGAGGGAAACATGATTCTAACACAACAGGAGTCAGTATAGACAGGGAAAAAACCTTCACTGTTCGAAAACTTTTAGTTTCTGTTACCTTTTACATTCTTTACATTTAACAATACACCAGCCTCCATCTACTGGACAAATTCCGCTACTGTCGTGGACATTTGAAAATATACTTTTCATATTTGCTACTAAAAGTTAATTTTAAATCTATTTCTTCTTCATAATCTTTTATAACCTTTAATCAACTATTAATTATATTTAGAAAGATGAATTACATACTGTTACACATTCTTTATAAATATATTTTTTGATCAGTGTTAATTAACACATAGTGAGTTATACTTATATTGATATTTACAAGTATACTTTTATCAATCTTTTTAATACCCAAGTATTTACACTTTTAACCACACTTATTTTTAATAAAGGCCCCCTCTCCTACTCTCCCCGGTGAGTTTCTCCTTGCCACTTTTGCCACTGGGGGTCAGGCCTGGAAAATATTGGATTTTTCTTGATTGTAAAGCACTTTATAAAAAATAAATTGATTGATTATTGATGTGTTGATCCCTGTGCTGAGCTGGGTGAGGTGATCCCTGTGCTGAGCTGGGTGAGGTGATCCCTGTGTTGGATGGGGTGATGTGATTGCTGAGCTGGGTGAGGTGATCCCTGTGCTGAGCTGGGTGAGGTGATCCCTGTGCTGAGCTGGGTGAGGAGATTGCTGAGCTGGGTGAGGTGATCCCTGTGGTGAGCTGGGTGAGGTGATCCCTGTGCTGAGCTGGGTGAGGAGATTGCTGAGCTGGGTGAGGTGATCCCTGTGCTGAGCTGGGTGAGGAGATTGCTGAGCTGGGTGAGGTGATCCCTGTGTTGGATGGGGTGAGGTGATCCCTGTTTTGGATGGGGTGAGTGGCTGCAGATATGAAAATCTAAAGTGAGACTTTAAACTGATGGGATTTTCAGGTTACGTGTTAAATGTTATTAAAAGCTCAGATCAGTAATAAGTGAATAAATTACCATTAACACATCAGTGTAATACTGCAGACTGCTTTGGGGTTCGTTTTAGCCTTACCTTGGAGTGGACAAGCAGGGTCGGAGTGAACACCTGCTTGCAGAAACCTGGCTCAAATAAAAAATTACATCAAAATGTAAACTTGAAATATTTTTAAATAGATGATTGTTCTACTATAATTATGTTAGCCCTCAGAAATGGAAAAAATCAAAATGATCAAAACTGCTATAAAAAAAAAATCATTGCGGAAATCCAACGTTGCCGGTGTATTATAGCAGTAAATGATATAGCCACAAGTTGGCCGTTTATTTCGTAGATATTACAAATTGCAGACAATTATATCCAAAGCGACGTTCACATTCATACACTTATACAGCTTTTATATTGAAGCAACAGCAAATGATCCAGCTGTCTAACCAGTATAACCTGTCAATCGCCTCCTTCCACACCGACTTTCACTACATAACAAAACAGAAATCGTCCGATTCTAAGACCGACGGGCAGTGTCGAAATAGAATTACAGGTCAAGTTTACCTTTACTATATATAAAGGTATATATAATATATATATATATATATATAATGTCTATATTTTGCTAGCAAAGAACTCAGCTACTGGGTGAACTGGTTGGACTGGGAGGCAGATGTAAGGAAGCGTGCTAACATCTCAACTGTATTTTTAATCTGTGTCGTCTTCAATATCAGGTAAAATGGCGGGGAAATGTTACATAAAACCAAATGGTGTTTATCTAGTCGCAGTATTTGGAGTTGTTCAAAATACATTGAGATTTTTAGAAAATGTTCACCCTCGGATTGTTCTCTAAACTGATGTAATGATTTGTGTGTAGACAAGCGTATGAAGCTATCGAAAAACTTAAATTTAATTAATTGAAGTTCATTTTGAGACTGAGAGTATATTAGATTCTAGTACGCCACTACCATAAATGTAATTCCTTATTAGCACTGTGTGGGAGGACAGGATCAGGTCTGGTCTAGACAGTTTATTACATTTGTCTTTAATTAAAAACGCAACTATTTAGTTTAAACGTTGCAGTAGAAACACGTGATTTAAAAATATGCAAAAGCTACTTCAGTGCTGTGGTTTACAGGCCTGTCATGGTAGAGAGAGACACACCTTGTGCCTTGTGACTGGAGTCCAGGCAGCCTTAAGCTTCCCTACAGTCCACTGTTTTACTTAATGCTTTACTTAATTCTTATAGCATATTACAATTTAACTGTCACAAATTGCTTGGTAATTTATACACATGCCTTGTGTTTCTGTTCATTTACTTCCTCTGTCCATATAGGGCCCTGCTGGACTCAGCGGGTCTCCCCAGCCCTGAGGAGGGGGCCCTGCCTCTGAAATGAATCTCCCTGGGAAGTGTGTGGAGGGGGGCGCTGCGTCTGAAATGAGTCTCCCTGGGAAGTGTGTGGAGGGGGGCGCTGCCTCTGAAATGAGTCTCCCTGGGAAGTGTGTGGAGGGGGGCGCTGCGTCTGAAATGAGTCTCCCTGGGAAGTGTGTGGA
>JAOVYW010008152.1:0-10353 GCA_025775045.1 Hiodon tergisus
TCCCAGTCTTGGAGAGAGGTGAAGCCTGAGATTTGTTCGCAATCCTCTTGATATTGTTGTCTTATATCAATAAATAATGGTCCCGACACAGACTAACCGTACTAGTTTTATGCCCAGTAATGCAATATGTAATGGATTTCTCACTTAACAAGGCTTAGTAAGATAAAAATGGTATAATAATAACAGTATATTCCAGCACCACGAGAAGCTGCCAGTTTGTTGTAATGTGTGATGCGGACAAGACCTTGTTTGTGATATGCTGTCTGCTCTTTCACTGCTTTTTGGGAAAAGATACTGTATTCTCTGTGGCTCCAAGCCTGCCAACGCGCCCAAGCATTTTGGCATTCACATGCATGGTAACTGCCTGCATGCAGGACTACCACGGAAATGCACTGAAGGCCCTTATTATTGTTATTGCGCTGTTCCTTCTGCTCAACAATCTGACAGATTAGACTGCAACGAGTAAACAATCAATGCATTAATACTATGCTAATGTTATATTCGGCTGGAGTGAAAGGTATCCATCTCTAGAAGCAGCCAATTGTTTCCATATATGGGTCAGCCCGGTGGCATGGGAAGCGATGGAATGAGAGAGGCTGTTGGGGATTAGAAAGAGGAAACTTGTCGCACTTCGACCTGGACGCTCCAGAAACAGGAGTCGCCTGCTGCCCCAGTAGAAGGAGTCACCTTCACCTGCTGCCCCGGTAAAAGGAGTCCCCTTCACCTGACTCTCAGGTAAAAGGAGTCACCTTCACCTGACTCTCCGGTAAAAGGAGTCCCCTTCACCTGACGCTCCGGTAAAAGGAGTCACCTTCACCTGACTCTCAGGTAAAAGGAGTCCCCTTCACCTGATGCTCCGGTAAAAGGAGTCCCCTTCACCTGACTCTCCGGTAAAAGGAGTCCCCTTCACCTGACTCTCCGGTAAAAGGAGTCCCCTTCACCTGACGCTCCGGTAAAAGGAGTCACCTTCTCCTGACTCTCAGGTAAAAGGAGTCCCCTTCACCTGACGCTCCGGTAAAAGGAGTCACCTTCACCCGACTCTCAGGTAAAAGGAGTCCCCTTCACCTGACGCTCCGGTAAAAGGAGTCACCTTCTCCTGACGCTCCGGTAAAAGGAGTCCCCATCACCTGACGCTCCGGTAAAAGGAGTCCCCTTCACCTGACTCTCTGGTAAAAGGAGTCACCTTCACCTGACTCTCAGGTAAAAGGAATCACCTTCACCTGATATTTGGGCACAAGGAGTCACGTTGACCGCATTCTCGGTCGCTCCCTGAACAGATGACTTCGTTGCTTCTGAAAAACGTCCTCGGGTCTGAAGTGTGTGAAGTCACCCGCGGCCAGTACAAGCCATGGCAGGGTGCTTGGTTTTCTAATATCTCGCTAAAATTACAATGAGCCATTCAAATTTTTATGTATTGTGGATTACATAAAAAAATATAATTACAGGGAAATTAATGGAAGGGGAACCAAGATACAACCCCTCCCTCTAATACTGTGAAAGTTATAATTGGACCATAGAACATGACAAACATGTTGGGGGGTGATGTACTGGTGTCAGTTTGGTGGATCTGTGTAGCCGTGACTCTCTGATGATGACGATGATGATGATGATAATTCGACAGAGGTCAAAAATCTGGAGTTGACCCCGGCCTGCACACACGCACATATAGGAAATGCAACATACCCCAAAATCTGCCCAGAGACGGCTGAAAGACATGTGAAAGAAATATGTACAGAAGCAAATCTATCTGGTCAGAAGACGATAACCTAACTGAACAGATTGTATCCCAGATTGCTTCATAAACCTTGGACTGGCTTATTGACAGCAGCTTGTGTGTGCTGTCGAAAGGCTTCAAAATCGAAATGTGATTTACAGAACTGTGAAAGATGACAGGTTATACACCTATAATTTTGGTCTCTTTAAGCAATATTCTAGGTACATGGTCATCTTCGGTCTTTAATTTGTCAAAATGTAGCCTACACACTTAAATTTAAATAAAAAAGGCTTTTTGATATGTGTTACATTAATGATAATGTTGCAGCACCCTTTTGTGAACAATTTTGTATTTTTAATCTTAAAATAAGACCTGAAAATGGTTTTAAGCAGTGTTTTAAGAAAAAGTACCCAATAATTTTATAGCCTCTTTACATTTACATCAAAAACAGTGAATAACTAGCCTGTGGATATTGCATTGTTCTGGATATTGCATTCCTTTAACACAAACGACCATTAGGAGATAAACTGGACTCAAACCCATCCGGCTAATAAGTATTGATTTTAAATCCATTACAGCAATGAAATTAAGATGGTAAGTAGGGTAACTTATAGCTAAAGTGGTGGTGTGCGAGAAATAACACTTCCCGACAGAGTGATGTGATGTAGCGTGTCTACCTCCATCACGGTGATGTGGTGTAGCTCACGTCCTTCCATTATAGTGGTGTGGCATAGAGCAGGTGTAGCGCACTGTGTAGCTTGCGTGAGCGGTGAAGAGCAGGTGTAGCGCGTGGTGTAGCTTGCATTAGCGGTGCAGAGCAGGTGTAGCGCGCGGTGTAGCTTGCGTGAGCGGTGCAGAGCAGGTGTGGCGCGCAGTGTAGCTTGCGTTAGCGGTGCAGTGCAGGTGTAGCGCCTGTATGTGGTCTAGTGCGTGAATCGCCACTGTCCTTTGTACCGCCCAACTGAAACACCATTATCTGTCTTTGGGCTCTGTATTGGGATTGTACAATAATGAGAAACAGTATTAAAACCACTCCGGGTCAACAGAGGGATAGCTTAAAGTGGGATTATTCTGAGCTCTTTATTTTAATTTTAATTTTAATTCGCCCTCATGCTGCCCACAGTACCAAGGGACCCACAGGCTAGTATATTTTCTAGGCTTGGTATGCTTTGTTTGGTTATTTAGACAAAGCAGAAAATACTTTTAGTGGTGTTTTTATTGAATAATTTTTGTTGCTCCATGGGTCTGGAATAAATGAGAACAGTTTTATTGTCCTGCTTCATTTAGAGTACTGGAAGATGAATCTGGCGAGTATATTGCCCTGCTATACAATAACACAAACAGTTACGTTGTGTTCGATGACAAACTACACAATAAAAATGAAAGTGAGGGCTGAACCACAAAGCCGTAGGCAGTAAACTGTCGTTTATTTCCAGTGTTTGTGTTTGTTGAAGAAGAAATGAACAATAAACAGGCAGATTACATTCAGTCTCAGTGAGGCACCCCGGCCAAAAAGTGAAATATATAGCACATATGTGACATATATGTGTGTGAATATATATATATATATATATATAATTACAGATTCATGTTAATTAAATATTAAGCTTATGCAACCTGAAAGACGTCCTCCTGTCTTTGAAAAAAGCTGTTTAGCTACAATTCTGTGTTAGCTGGCAATAAACCATATTTGAAAGTCAATTCTTCAAGAGTAGATTACACACTCAAGACCCTTACCACTGTCCTCTCCTTTTCTTCATCAGTGTCTCGGTGATTCTGCCATGCCTTTAAAACACCCAATATTTCTGCTGTTCCCACTACGGGTGTTTCTGAATGCACAACGCTGCTGTTGCTCACAGCTGAGAGCGCTCTGTTTGTGGACAGCCCAGACTTATTTACTGCACTGCGGGTTGCCCAGCGCAGTGTGACAAGGTCGCGGAGGCGGTCTCCTCGGCGACCCGTCGCCCCCAGCTGCCGCGACCCTGAGGTTGCCACTGGGGCGGAGACCGCTTCATTTTTCATCCCGGGGGTTGACCTCCACGGTTGGAGCGGGGCGTGGAGGCCCAGTCTGACGGATGTCTCCCCGTCTCAGCCGAAGCCCTGACTTAGGGGAAACGCACCGTGATTGGTTAGGCTGTTTACGCCAGCGACATGATCCGTTTAAAAAAAATATATAAAAAATTAGCTGCCATCCCATAATTTTATAGCTTTATTTACAGGCAGGTTTGAGAACGAGGCATCATAAATTATCCGTTAGAAAAGTTTCATATCTGAAATTTGAGGGAGGTGAAATCCTAGCAATTTACTCTGATGTTCAATCTACTGCGGTGTCTGAACTATGTGCATATTTTTATTTTGATCTCTGCGTTATTGAACGATGTGTTCTGCCTTCCCCCAGTTGTTATTTTTCATTTTTTTGCACTCAGCCGTCTCCAGCAATGTGGGGCATTGAGCAGGCTTTTTATTATTCTCATTAAATTAGAAGGGAGGGTTTGTTGGAACTTGTTTGAACAGCGCAGCCTATTTAATTACCTCTGTGAAATATGGAATGTGTTTAGGATAGATGGCTGGAACAGAGTTCACTGCAATATTTGTTGGAGACTCGTTAGGCGTCAAGTGCAGACCCGTGGCTTCCCAATTAATTCGTCCTTCCCTTTGTATTCAGCACCGAGGAAACGGAAAGCTAAAATAATCAAAAGGAGAATTCTTGGGACATTGAGCAAAATTTACTGCGCGCTGAAGCTCCTAAGACATCCTGGCTGTTCCCTGCCAAAATAACCCACTGTGAATTTCCATAATTGGCTAAATCTCAGGGCTTTGCTTCCGTGACATGCTATAGCATTGTCCTCGTCGGCCACAGGGTCTGCTGGTTTCCATCTTACCATTGAATTTACACCTTGAAGCCCCAAGGGGCGACTCCTGCATTAGAAGTCACAGCTGCCAACCAGGGAACAAAGGTAGGCAATCCCAGTTGGAGGTTTTAGTGTCGTTTCAAATAGTGACTTGTAGTTACACTGCTTCCCTTGATGGAGTTGGCTGCTCCGCCGTTGATGGCATGCTTTATCAAAACTGTTTTCAGGGCACCACGAGAGAGACTTCCTGTTGTTTCTTGCAGTTTGGTTGCCAGACAAGTGCAATTAGCAGTGTTTTTGGCACATGAGAGCAGAACTTCTGCGCGTCTCTGAAGCCGGAAGAGGCGTCACCCGTGACTGATTTACGGGTATGCAGGGCACAGGTAGCAGGACGCGTAGCAGGAACTCTGTAAAGCTGACATCTCTTTCAAAGGTCGTTCTCCTTTCTGTGCTGCTCAGTGAATGTTTGCCAAAGTCTTTCTTTGTACCCTTCTCAAGGGCGTCCATTTAAAACATTACAATGCCTACATAGTGGGTTTACAGACACGGATTAGTTCTACACCCTTTCAGTTTAAATGTTATATACACGGTATGTGATATAAGCAAAGGAGTGTTGAACAAACAAAGGGGTAAGTGGTGAGTGACTTTCAGAACGCGAGAAAAGGGCTGAATATATACCACGGTTACTACAACACAAGTCCACTTATTTACCTGGTGAAAACAAAGCCCATAATAAGTGCAATCCTAGCCAGTGATCGTACCTATTAGGCCTCTACATCATTTACGCTGCATAGCCTTAATCACCCTGGGCCGTTTGAAACTGCATGTATTTGTGTGAATACACGGGTTGTACAGCTGAGTTTGCAGATAAGCGGGCAGTGACTGGAGATGTAGAGACGTTCATGAATGCTTACTTGGTTTGTGTGATTCGGAAGCGTTATCGTCGTCGGTTCTGTTTCATTTTAACCACATCGCTCAGTAAAGATATTGGTATTGTTGGGTAATAAGCACATGCACAGCATCAAGAATCCATCTAAGAGGGGCGTGTCATGTAATACTTTATTCCATCGAGACGCGAGAAGTCCCGTGTCACAGGATCTCATAGATCTCCTGATGCACCGGTTTAACAGCCTGGTTTTAACGCCGGCCACCTGGACAGGAGAGGGCTTTGTTTGTCTGTGGACATGCCGTTATGCAGAACAAAGGCGACAGAAAGGGTACTTTTTCTTTTTCTTTTTCATTCAATTCAGCGTTCGATCCCATTTTTGGCCACTGCATCTCTGTGTGGAGTTGTGGGCGAAAGTGCGGGGATGCCAGTAGGCTAGGGTATACCGAACCAGGAGCCAACTGCAGAGATGTGCCCAAACATGGGAGCGTGTGTGCATCTGACTGCCTCTAATTCAGCACAGGATGGGATTTCTGACGTTGCACTTCCCCATGAACTCCACATGTGATCCAGCTGTTTTCGTTACATGTCACTTATCCCCTCCCCCTCAGTCTCAGTGCCATTAGTAAAACATACCGCACACATATTTTTACATGCTGGTACTTAAATGTTAAAGTGTATAGAGTCATTACTGTAGGTTTGTACATACAACATAACTTTGAGGTCACTTCCTGCTGTAGTAGAATTTCATGAAACAGAATCGCAGCTCATATATAATGGTGAAGATTTGGTATGGTGGCACCCCTCTGTCTGTCTGTTTTAGGCCCAGGCTATGCTCTTGGCACCTGTGGGATGGCAGACACACCTGTAGGCAGTGATACAAATAAGACGCCTTGCAGGTGTGAACCTGTATCTTTATTGAGCCCAGAGTGATTTAACAGCCCAGAGTCTTGCTTGACTAGGGAAATCACTGGTTTGGGTAAAAAAATTGTTCAGGGTTGTGACGATCACGCTGGCCTGCAGCTTGGACTCGTTCGTTATGTATCAAATGTCCACTTCGCTCTGATTTCCTCGTCAGTATTGCATGAGACATGCCGCCCTCTCCCACCCTCGGCCCTATGGAGCACGTGTGCTCTGTCCAATCAGCAGTCAGGATATGTGGCTTGCTATACAAGGTGAGAGTCAGATTTTCCTCTGACTGACCCTGGCTTCAGGTGCAGGTGAGAGGTCTTTCCATGTCTACCTTCAGACGGGTGCGTGCTTTTGTTCAAATACCTGGACTGATGCCAAAAAATTAGCCTGAGAACAAAGAAGGGACGCATCGTCCCAGAAAAGGGGCCCCTAGTCAGGAAGAACCTCAAAGTCTCCAGTGGGCAACAGGAATTCGGTGAGGGGCGGGGACTCATAATTCTCAAATGAAACAATCCATACTCATGGGCGTGCTTTTGTTCAGAGGCAGGGGGTTGCGGAGGATTAAAATGCAAACGGTTAATCTTTCTAAGGGCGTATTGAATGTCTCGTCAGATGGCAGAAATTGTTGCTTAATCAAGGCTGAATGTGGTGGAACGGCCTTGGGTCCTAATTAATCATGTAGCATCTTTAACAAAAATAACATTGGGTTCCTGTCATTGCCCATGTGAAAGGCTTATTTTTCCTGCTTGTAATTCAATGTTGTTTGTGTCTGGAGCCGGCTGTTTGTCTACTCTTTATTAAATTAAAGTGCCAAGGAGGCACTGTATAAGGACAATTAGCTGCACATATTTTTTCTGAGTAAAAATATTTACACATTATTATTATTTCAGCACAGCTCATTAAACCGGATATTACAGACCGCAAACATGCTTCAACGGCAGTTAGCACCTGTTGTGCTGTGGCATATTTAACCCTGTTTTAATCACACACGGAAGCCCTACCATGTGACCTTGCATGTGGAATCTTACCCTTTACACGCATCTTTCCACCCTTTCCATGAAGTAAAGGTGCCGTAACCCATTCAAGTTTCCATCCCGTTCCCCCAGTAGTTAATTCCCCCTGTATTGATTCTAACAGGTACTTTCATGTCTTAACAGTAACCACGGGATTGCATACAGGCAGACGGTCCCTTGAGCCTAAAAGTGAAAAAATGCGGTAGAGCTGGAAAAGCTATCGCAAACAGCCACTGGTTTGCATTCTCCTTTGATGAGTGGTTTCTAAAGGAAACAAATTACATGTAAAGGAGGTAAAGTGCTGCTGATTTTTATTCATGTGTCATGTGCAATCACAGCAGTAAACGCAAGCTGCTCCTGTCTTGTGGAAGTGGATCAAAGTGGCCTTTTCCCAGCAGCCTTTGCTGCGGAGGTGAGCGTTTTATTAATCCTGTTACTTTGGATTCTGGGGCGGTTGTCTTGTCTTTGAGCGTAGTGGCATGTGTATTGCCGTGTTTTGTTGTGATTTGACTTTCGGGAGCGGCAATTTGCTGGTATTGGGAGAGAGTGGGAATTTTGCCTGCTTGCTGGTAACCTGGTACCCCCAGAAGATCCCTGACTCGGAAAGTAGTATGTGCGGGGTGCTCTGGTATAGGTAAACCTCGTTGTGAAGCCCAAGGTATGAGAGGTTTGCCTCGTCCACTACTCCCCCGTCAGGCAGATGAGGCAGACTAACTGAAAATCAATAAGCCCACCACCTCCCATGGTAGCTCTCTTGCCATCACTCAAACTGGAGCAGGAATGCTGTTTTCTGGAGCCTTCTGAGAAGGGGTGGAGGTGTTGCTTTCAGGACCCTGGACAGCGCCTGCCTTTAAACAAGGTTCTCACTAAAAAAGAAACTGGCTTGGCTGTTAAAATGGCACTTTTTTTGGAGACAAAACGTGTTGGTTGCAACATTTGTGGATTTGTGGGGGATGGACTGCAATTTTCATTCACCTTCCCTTCCGGTTTCATTATCGTCTCAGGCATGCGACGTAACAAACGTAGTCTCGAAGGTTACTGGGAGAGTACATCTCAATAGACATGATGGTGTGACAAAACCAGCGCTGTAAACGAGTCACTCCTGATTAAGTGGCTTGTCATTCTCAAAATAATGGCCTTAATTAGCTATCGAGCAGGTTTCTGGGTTAATGGGACATAAGGATTTTATTGAATTAGGGGTGAAAGTTAATGATTTTACTCCCGTCTTCCCGCCTCCTCCCTTCTAGTTTCTGGAAATAATTTTATTAACAGTGAGGAAAGAAACAGATCCCATGTTTGTTATGGCGAAATCAATTTCACGGCTGAGCGTGCTACCTATGGCTGAGTTTCTACTGGGAGAGTGATTACCCTCACGGATGTGGCCACTGCCCGGGGTAGAAAGGAGAGGAGAATCCGCCACCTTTCCCCCTCCCCCGCGGGCCAAAGCCAGTTCTCCGTCAGCTCTGTCCGCCACCCTCCACCTTCCGCCGGCTTGTACGGGGATTTAAGCGCTCCTTGTTTTTTACGGGCTGACCTTTTCGGGAATGCGATGCGTCGAAAGTCCCTCAGTCCGAGGATCGGGGGGGATCGGGTCGCCAATCGGGCGGGCTCAGCAGCGCGGTTATTAGCAGGATAGATTGTGCACGAGATTGTAGACGAGAGCGGGAAGGTGATTCATGACATTATCACGCGCAAAACGGCATTCTCCGGCGCCGGCGGAATGGAAAAGATTCCCTTTATGAATGGGCTGGCGTAATAAAATATATAATGATGATACAGGATCACCTTGTTTTGCTAGGCAGAGGACTATTTTTCTCATTTTGTGTTATTTTTTCCGCTTGCATTTAGAATTGCACCCTTGTCGCCAGCACCACAGGCTCGCGGCGTCTTGGCGTAGCGCTGCGGTTCATTTGACAGCTCTCACAGACTCGGCAGACAGGAAACCAAACCCACTGCTGCTTTTGAAGTTGGATCAGGACAGTAATGCCTACAATTAGAGGACTCGAGCCTGGCTATCATACAGCTCTGGTCAGGGGTGATTATGTGGAGCAGCCCGGACGGACAGCTCAGCCTGAACAGGTGAATTCTCAGAAACATTCAGAGTTGATCCTCTAATTCATAATGACAATGATGGAATAAGTCTCTACCTGTAGTTCCTGGGTAGCTTTTAATCTCACCTGTAGTTCCTGGATAAGTTCTAATGTCACCAGTAATATCTGGGTAGGTTTAAATGTCACCTTTAATTCCTGGGTAAGTTCTAATGTCACCTGTAATTCCAGGGTAAGTTCTAATGTCACCTGCAGTTCCTGGGTAGGTTTTAATGTCACCTGTAGTTCCTGGGTAGGTTCTAATGTCAATTGTAATATCTGCATCAAGAGTTTGAGAGATTGAACTAATTATTATTTGTTACTAATTTCTGCTGTCTGTTTCCTGTTAGGCAGTTCTGCAGGTGTTCTTTGCAGTCTTTCCATTAATTTTACGCTCTGGGAAATATATCTGTTTTGTGCATTTTGTGAAAGTTGAATTGTAAAAATTCAAGATGACAAATGCAAATGTGATTAGTTGATTGATTGATTGCGGCTGAGATAACAATTCAGCACAATGGCTAATCTAGAAAGAATGAGCCTTTTACAAATGCAAGAGATTTAGGGGACGGTAGGCATGATCAGAGTCCTGGCCCTTTTTGTTCTGATAAGAGGCTTATCTCCTTTGTTATAGAAATATTAATAACGCAAAAGAAAAGAATGCTATATGCTAAAATCAACAATAACAATGCAGCAGTCCGAGTATTACAATGACGATGACGACGATGATGATGACGATGATGGCGACAATGACGATGACGACGACAATGACAACGATGATGATGACGATGACGACGACAATGACAACGATGATGATGACGATGATGACGATGATGACGACGATGATGATGACGATGACGATGACGATGATGATGACGATGATGGCGACAAT
>JAOVYW010008153.1:0-10353 GCA_025775045.1 Hiodon tergisus
AATGTTGCATAATCATGTAAATCATTAGTGACCGGATAAACGTCACACTATGAGCGCTACCTATCGATTAATTTCAAATGCTTAACGCCGTAACGTTAACGTGCGATCAATTTCAAATGCTTAACGCCGTAAGGGTAAATTTGTGTATCACCGAATCACGTCTCGAGTCCGAAGTATCATTTACAAGCGAAACTCAGAGTTGACGCCTGCAGCAGTAGTGAGAGGGCTAGCAATGTAGGACAGCAGCTGCCTACTCTTTTAGAGTTCGTGCGCTGGAGGCAAATGGACGAGCAGCAAGCTAACAAACGCAATAGCGAACTTTCTGATTCAGATTATTTTGTGTTTCTTAACACACTGCTTTTTAAATGTAAAATTGTTTATTTAGGCACATTCAAAAAGTGCGATTAACGTGATAAATTATTTCAATCGTTTGACAGCCCTAATATGACACCAATGAAAATCAGCTTATGGCTGGGTGTAGTGTATCGCATGTCTTGTTTTGAAATACAGATTTTTCTCGATGGATAGTTTGGCAAATGCATACATTTGACTGAAGTTTAGGGAGCTGCTGCCCATTGCCTTGTGGGAGGACATCTGCGAAAGGTGGTATTTCTACTTCCCTCCATCTCGGGTGATTCTCACTCTTCTGACACGGAGCACGGATTGCAAAGGTCAGAGACTGTTGACGTTAAAGAGACCTCTCAGTTAGCAAATGGTTCAAACCTGGAGCACCAGGTCAGGCGATTCCTGACACCGCTTTGAACTATTACGTTGAAATGGAAGAAAACTGAACTGTGGGGAATCTGAGACACTTCGCCCACAGATCAATTTAACGCTGAGCCCTTATTATTATGTGTTTTGTGACCTGGCCGGCCACTATGATTAAACCAAGCAACCGCCTTTGTTATCTCTTTTCAAATGAATGATGACAACGAGGCCAGGCACCTGCATCAGTTCCATGATCCATGACAGCGCATGGCATGCATGCTTACCCACTGTGTCACAGACTCCTGCAGGCAAAGGGCCACTCCTTTGTGTCAGGGTGCTGCTGCACAGGCATCTGCCGCAATTATATATGCACCGAGGCTGGCGTCTCTGAGATGACAACAACAACATCCTCTTTTTCCATTTGCTGAAACCTGGGTGCAAGGATCATTAAACAACCAGTGACAAGTTTCAGAGTCACCGCTCAGAGGCAAAGCACCTAAAAATATTTCCAAGGAAGCTTTCATTGGTAGGCAGCCGTTGATATGCTTCACGTATTATCTCGCCCTCACGTGGAATTCCCGTAATGTGGATTCACTTTGATATCTGAGCAACAGGAACACCACAGATGGAACAGAATAGTTATGTATTTTTCCATACGGTGTCTCCAGGTGTGTCTCCCACGCAGTCATCCCAATGGCCAGTGGCTGTTCACAAGGAAACATTACACAACTTAGCCCTGTTCAGTGAATACATAATGAACACATCACCGTCATCAACCCAAAGGTAAATACACAAAAGATCTTAAGACATTATGCATTTTAACTAGGTTCGCTTATTTAAATAAAAAAAAACACACACACAATTAAGAATGGAATGTGAGACCACCACCGGTTGCAAATGAAAGCTTCCAGACATGCTGTGATCTGGGATAAGACCTGAATGGCAAGGAAAGGCATAGTTGCCAGGTCAGATGAGCGAGAGGAGAGTAGAGTGTCTAATCCTGAAGCACTTCTCGCACCTGTTGTGCGAGTATTCTGAGTTCCACTTAGGTCCACTAGAGGGAGTTAATCCTTTCAATTGCCTTGGTAAACGGAATTTAGTCCCAGTTGGGATACCTTGCTCAAAGATATAAATAAAAAAGGCTGTGTATAAACCAGTAACACCCTGACCAAAAGCCACTACCAGTCTTACTCAAAGTTAATACACTTGATTACCATAATTAAACATGAAATTGTGTGCACACATCGGAAAGCTCTTAACAATTAACAGCAAACATGATCAATGCAACCCAATCCAATTCTTGTTACCTGGCTTAGTTTCATTAATGCATTTTGCAAAGCCTGGGAGCAGTAATCTTCCTGTAGTATCTTTGTAGTTGTGATTCTGACAAACAATCTCCACCATCGATTGCTGCTTGAATGTTCAGAGTCCATCGCAATAGCTGTGCGACAAAATAACCCGAGGCACGGCCTGGACTGGTCACCAAAAAAGACTAATCATCAGATTAAATCTACGAGCCATTTCAGAGGAAAGTACAGTGTATAGTGTAGTTGAGGTTTTGTTCTAGTGACCAGTAGGTTCCGTCAATGGGCCACTTCTGTCACAAGGAAGGTACTTTACCTGATCTGCTGAAGTTAATATTTAGCTTTATATACGTGCTAAGGATAACACTGTGAGCTGTGGGTAATGAGGACATCTGATTAGCAGAAAAAGATAAATATGATAATATTTATCAGACAACGCTTGTAAGCTTTTTCAGTCTTCCGGTAAATAACTGGAACTCAGAGGAAACTGTTTGTGTTGCAAGACCATAAGGTCCAGCCCTCAGAAATCCAAGCCCTGTTTTGAATTGGTCCCAAAGGTGAAAACAGAGAACATACCTTCCCTCAGGGTTTCACTGCAGGGGAGTTCCGCCCAGCACACGGTGATGTCAGAACCTGGAGACATTTTGTTTGCGGGAATTTAAATCGCTCAGCTACTTCCTGCGACAACAACATGGCTCCAACCGCCCTGGTGGGGAGCAAGGCTAAATCTGAGCATCTGAAAGGTAGAGAGAAGAGGCCTGCCTGGCAGACCACTTGCACGAGGTGCTTCAGCAGTGCAAACGGCAATGAACAAAACTGCACAGGTCTGTTCTTTCAACTGTGGCTCTCAGGGAGTGAGGGGTGCACCAGCTAAATGGGTGTGAGGAGTTAAATGGAAGCAGAAATGAATATCTGACCATGAGAAAGAATAAAAAATAAATTCAACTTTGCAGACACTGTGGTCCTCCACGGTGAGGGTTTAACTGCATTCAGCTGTGCAGACACTGCGGTCCTCCACGGTGAGGGTTTAACTGCATTCAGCGGTGCAGACACTGCGGTCCTCCGCGGTGGGGGATTAATTGCATTCTGCTTTGCAGATACTGCGGTCCTCCACGGTGAGGGTTTAACTGCACTCAGTGGTGCAGACACTGTGGTCCTCCGCGGTGGGGGATTAATTGCATTCTGCTTTGCAGATACTGCGGTCCTCCACGGTGAGGGTTTAACTGCACTCAGCTTTGCAGATATTGTGGTCCTCTGCGGTGAGGGTTTAACTACATTCTGCTTTGCAGACACTGTGATCTTCCACGGTGAGGGTTTAACTACATTCTGCTTTGCAGACACTGTGGTCCTCCACGGTGAGGGTTTAACTGCATTCATTAGAGAGTGAAAAACTTTCATCCCAACCGGAAAACCACTTTAGTCAGTGAAGGATAGGGTAGGCAATCATGATTTTCTTTAAAGCAAAAATATCTGATCGTGTAGAGATGGTAAAACTCCACCCCCTATTCCTAATGGCAGAGCTATGGCAAGCGTTACAGCATATTTTGCTAATGAACACAGTATGGGACTAATGGAGAAAATTTGGAGAAGTGTGTGTTGCATTTTGATGTAAACACGTTAGTGAGAGAGACAAGCATCGAGAAACCCTTTTGGGGTTAAGATTCTCTGTTAAGATTGTAGGGATGATTCGGCAGGATTTTGATCTCACTTCTACATAACTCTGGCTTTCTACATTAAAGCTGGAGACTGGCATTGCGATAAGGTACCAGGGTTGTCCTGATCTCAAAGTGACACACGGTCAAAGTGACCCCCCCAGCAGCTGAACATGTGCAAAGGCTAGAAGGTATCACACTGTGTAGTCGCGTAGGTACCGGGCAGAAGGAACGTTTGGATTCACAGGAATCAGCTGTTTTGAAGCTGTTTAGGTACAAGAAAGACCACAAAAGTCTTGACACATTGATACACTAAAGCTCTTCTGGCCTCCTACTAAATTAAACCCTGTCACTACCTGAGAGATTCCTAAAAAAATTACTCTGAAAACAATTTAATTCATTCGTGCTTATTTTTACCTATTGGGAGAGAGAGTTACTTCTGTTATTCATTTTGTGTGTCGTATTATTATTAGGTCCTTTTTTAAATTTGTGACCGCCCCTCACATAGAACTTATAACAACTGTGCATACAATGCCTCCATCACATGGCTTCACAACAAAATAAATGTCCTTCCTTCTTTTATTAATCAGTAAGATGTTTCTGCTGTGTCTGTATTGGTAGGCAGGCCTTGGCTTCACACATGCACATTTATCATGCGGATGAGAATGGTTGACCTGAAACAGTCAGTTCCAAGAAACCGAAACTTCACAGAATCTTGCCGCAGGTGTCCCTTTCCTTCTGCAGGGGTGGGATCCTGGGGCTATGCGAGGGACGGAGGGGGTAGCCCGCTTCAGCTTAAGGACTTGAGGGCTAGTGGACTAACCTGTTCCCCCCCCACACCCAAACACCCCCTCCTGAAGCTGGAATGGCTAAGATTCTGGAGTGTCTCAGGCTGCCGTGGGGCGACGCGTCCACCTTTGCGGGTGACATCGAGGCTCGCACCGTAAGTGCAGTGATTAGAGGGGTTCAGGGACGGTCATTGTCTTGTTCAAATCTCTCCGTCACCGTCTTTGTGGTGGGCAAAATAGTGCTTTCCAATGCTCTTCATAGTAACTGAAGTGAAACCAGGTAGTAATGTATCTGAAGGGGCTGGGAAGGTTATAAATACGTATACTGCAGAAAAGAATCCAGTCACCCAAAGAGATGTTTCTGGAAGAGTTTAAACTGGAATTTATTTCACTTGCTTCAGTGTTAATAGCTGCTCTGCTTCAGACATTTGATTAGAAAAACTTAAAGAGCGAAGCTGTTTTGATGGCCCGTATTATGATTCTGGCAGTAGACCAATTCGAACAACACTTCTACGACATTGCCATGTAAAGTTTGCTTTAATTTAAAGTGGGCCCATTAAACCCATTATAAAATATATAAGACACAATACGATGGCCTTGTCTTTGGAACTAAATTGCGATGATGAGAGAGTGAATTTTTTTTTACCATTCTATAATCATTACATAGCATACAGTTTTAGTCAAAAAATTGTACGGACCAATAAAAAGTGGGGAAAAAAAGTAATGTCCTGAAACAAAATCAGCTTAATGAATGAACGTTATATATGTTGCGTGGGTGAGACCTTTCTTCCAGCCGAGGAATGTGGGAACGTTTTGCGGCAGGTGTAGTGAAGTATGTCCGGTATATCACACATATTAAAAAGAACAGGTTTAAAACGAAAACTTTGTGTCAGGAATGTCTGTACGTTGAGAGGCAAACATTGAGCGTGGTGCTGCATCGTGAAAAGATTGCTGTTTCGTTTAGCCTTTTAAATCAGATGAGCCGGTGCATTTTTTTGGTCAGGGGTGACATTTGTTACGAGCTGGTGGCAGAGCAGGCTTTTCCAAAATCCTGGGCCTGTTCAGACCTGCCGCTGTGCATACTTTGGAGGGCCCGGACTTGATTCCACAGTGACAATGCCAAGAAAGAAAATAAATAAATGAATATTTGTCTAGAATTATGCATACCTTTCACCTGAGATGGAATTAAACCTGTATAGCATGATACGCGGTGTGTATTTTCATTTTCTCGAAAGAAAAAAGAAAAAACCTGGCAGCGTGTGTAGAGTTTCTTCTATCAAAAGCAGCTGTAAGGAGCAAAGCCAGTCATTATCTTCTAGTACCCACCCAAACTCTTAACAGACTGACTCAGCCGTCATCTTCTGTGGACAATGGGGCCTTGGTCTGATAACTAGCTCAGTTTTGGCGAGTAGTTATCAAACGAGAAATCAAGGCGCCTTTTTTGCATGGTACCTTCTTGTCCTAGGGGTGTTGTAAGTACATGTGAGAATTGAGATACAGCGTCCAGCTAGGACAAACCATAAACAATCATCACATTCCACCTGCCCGTTGTCTCTTTCTGTCATCTAATGAGAGAGCCTTCAAAGCAAACACAGGAAACTCGCCCCTTTCGCAGCAGTTCTAATAAAAATGATTTAATAAAATAGGAAGTGTTAACCAAATAAATTTACATTTAGCAAAGTAACCTGAGTAGTGTAGTTGCACATGTTCCGACTGAACTTTTGCTTTAGAGATTAGGGAGTTGCTGGTATCAGTTTCTGTCAAGATTGATGTTTTTTTAATAACGTTCATGACCCGTGTGTCTGTTAAAACAAACGCAGCATTTAGTCTGAACTGGGTGATTTATTAAATTGATTCTCCTGTGGGTTCTCTGCTACAGAGATAACAGCAGCTCCTGTATGATCTCCTACACAGCGCTGTATTACCATCTCAGCTACACTTGGCTTCTCTCTACAGCCACAGCCATGCCTCCAGTCCTAAAAATCACAAAGGGAAAATATCTCTTATGTTCTTCAGTAATATTCACATTCTGTTAATATCCAGTCAAACTGATTTAGGGTCATCTTCAGAAATCTATGAAAAAATTAAAACAGACAGGCGTCAGACAGGTGCTTTGTCTGTCAAAAACAGGTCCCCTTGACCGTTTTACATATTAATCTCTTATATTACTTACCGTAGCATGGCTGCTCAGCAGAATATATATGTTCAGAGAAAATGTCAAGCTTAAATCACAACTTTTGATGAAAAGAGCTATTGGAATATATTTTTGTTTTCTGGCTGTGTCCACAATTTGTTTTATTTACAGTGCATATAAAAAGTATTCACCCCCCTTGGATTTTATATATATATATATATATATATTATTTTTTTAAATATTGCATCATAGTGAACTTCATTTGACATTTTTTGACATCGATCAACAGAAAAAGACTCTTTCATATCAAAGTCAAAATACATTCCTACCAATTAGTTTATAACAAATAATGAACACAAAATAATTTTTGAGAAAGCACCATTACCTCACCAGCCAACCAGGTGAAATGTGAAACTCACTGTCACTGTCCCCAAAATGTAACCCTAACTGCCTGAAAATCCCCCAGCTTTGAGCCACAAGACTCTTAATCTCCCACAATGCATTGGTAATCTCAGGAGAAGCTGAGCTAATGTCTCTGTATCTCTTTATTAAGTTGAGGAAGAAACTAATTATATAATCACAGTGATTACTGCCTTAGTGAAAGAACAGACGTGTTTCTGGAGTTTAGGCATGTGTCCTGAGCCCCTTCTTGCTATTAGTCACATTGGAGTTGTGTAATGTTGCTGTGACATTGTGTCAATGATTCAGTAGAGTGTCAGGAAAACTGACAAAATTTCCTATATCAGCAGGAACATTGTGCAAAGCAGCAGGACCTAGTTGCTGAGATGCCCCATTGAGCAGTTTCTGTAGTAAAACTAATTGTTTTTTTCCACCTGGCATGTCACAGAGCCTCAGTACCGAACGGAACTGTCTATGTACATCGAGCTTCATCATAAAAAAAGAACCAAAACATTTTACTACTTTTTTACAAAAGTAAACACAATTGGCCACAAATTGTGAGAGGGAAAGAGTGTGAGTAAGAGAGAAAGGTAATATGCGGGTGTGTGTGTGTGTGTGAGGGAGAGAGAGGTAATGTACGTGTATATGTGTTTGTGTGTGAGGGAGAGAGTGTGAGTAAGAGAGAAAGGTAATATGCGGGTGTGTATGTGTGTGTGAGGGAGAGAGAGGTAATGTGCGTGTGTATGTGTTTGTGTGTGAGGGAGAGAGTGTGAGTGAGAGAGAGAGGTAATGTGTGTGTGTGTGAGGGAGGAGGGAGTGAGTGTGAGTGAGAGAGAGGTAATGTGTGTGTGTGTGTGTGTGTGTGTGTGTGTGAGAGAGGGAGAGAGTGTGAGAGAGAGAGAGATAATGTGCGTGTGTGTGTGTGTGTGTGTGAGGGAGAGAGTGTGAGTGAGAGAGAGAGATAATGTGTGTGTGTGTGTGTGTGAGGGAGGGAGAGAGTGTGAGTGAGAAAGAGAGATAATGTGCGTGTGTGTGTGTGTGTGAGAGAGGGAGAGAGTGTGAGTAAGAGAGAGAAATAATGTGCGTGTGTGTGTGTGAGAAGGAGAGAGTGTGAGTAAGAGAAAGAGGTAATGTGTGTGTGTGTGTGAGGGAGAGAGTGTGAGTAAGAGAGAGAGGTTATGTGTGTGTGTGTGTGTGTGTGTGTGTGTGTGTGATTGAGAGGGAGAGAGTGTGAGTGAGGGACAGAGGTTGTGTGTGTGCGTGTGTGTGTGAGGGAGAGAGGTAATGTGCGTGTATGCGTGTGTGAGAGAGGGAGAGTGAGTGAGAGAGAGGTTTTGTGTGTGTGTGTGAGGGAGAGAATGTGAGTGAGGGACAGAGGTTGTGTGCGTCTGTGTGTGTGTGTGTGTGTGTGTGTG
The DNA here is from genome assembly GCA_025775045.1 of Hiodon tergisus. Classification (NCBI taxonomy): domain Eukaryota; kingdom Metazoa; phylum Chordata; class Actinopteri; order Hiodontiformes; family Hiodontidae; genus Hiodon; species Hiodon tergisus. Next base: position 8,401 of record JAOVYW010008153.1, read on the forward strand.
TGAGAGAGAGGGAGAGCGAGTGAGAGAGAGGTTGTGTGCGTTTGTGTGTGTGTGCGTGTGTGTATTAGAGAGGGACAGCGAGTGAGAGAGAGGTTGTGTGTGTGTGTGTGTGTGTGTGTGAGAGAGGGAAAGCAAGTGAGAGAGAGGTTGTGTGTGTGTACGTGTGTGCGTGCGTGTGTGAGAGAGGGAGAGCGAGTGAGCGAGAGGTTGTGTGGGTGTGTGTGCGTGCGTACATGCATGAGTACAGGTATTGTGTGGTGTCGCACGCGTGTGCAGCGCTGATCCGTTGAGGTCACCCTGTGCCGAGCAGACGACAGCCTGACTGAGAGCAGTCTGCCTGCGCGGTTACGGCGATGTCATCATTGGCTTCATCCCTGTCAATCTGGGACCATTCTGGGACTAAAAAACCCAGGGAAGATGAACCGCATGAAACTTAAGAAGCAAGACAAAAAAGCAAGTGAACAAAAGGCCCTGTTTCATTTTTTTTCCTTTTAGTTTTGAGTTTTGTTTGGTTGTTCCTTCATATTTTCAGCACCCCCTAATCACAGCTCTTTGTTTGCTTTGGATTCAGGTTAAACCCGTTGATCTACGGCTTCCAACCCCCGCCCCCGCCTCCGCCCCGACCTTCCCAACCTCTCGCCTCCTTCATCTTGTCGACATCATGATTGGTGGTCTTTTTACAGTGAGCTGAAGGCATAATAACAAGTCAGATTTGTCTTGAAGGCAATGTCTGTAACAGGTGGACGTACTCGGCAGGTGCTTGAGACAGGCAGGTGCTTGTCATTCCCCCTGGAGTCCCAGGTCTGTCATGGTCACCTAGCGGTCGTGTCAGGGGGTGGGACCTTGCAGCACAACGCATTTGTGACAGTCATTTTACCATTAAAGTTAGCAATTTGCTAGTAAAGTAATCCGGTCATGAGGTTCTGTTTTCCAACGAGGAGAGGCAGGTGCTTAAAGAGCTCCCGGGATATGTCGAGGCTATATCAGATCGTGACATGATCTCCAGATCACCGCGGGGCGAGCGGTGATCACACCGACCATGCGAGCGGGAGAACAGAGAGGCCACACCGCTGAAGAAATGTGCACCCAGGCTATGATAAAGCAAGACAGCCTAGATGTTCGAGTCTCCAGATGTCTTTATGGCCCAGCCTGTCTCTTCATGGATTGGGTTATGGGAGTGTGCTTTTCCCCAGCAAGACAGAACTTGTGCCCAGCACCTGACTGAAACTCACTGCCAGTGTTTAATGAAACAGGGAAACACCCCCCCCCCTCCCCCCCAGTCCAAACATGCATGGTTTTGGAGGGGAGGTGGTGGTCTGAACATGTTGCATGGTTATTTCTGATGAAGCAACGGGTCCTGGAAAGTGCTTCAGCTCAACTATCCCACGGGAATAACCCACCTCATCCAAAGAAACGGTGAAGGGTCTGACACGGAGGCGGGCGCTGAGAGGCAGGGAGATACAATCAGAGAGGGAAAGGGAAGGAAAATTCCCATGCTGACTCCTTTGATTCATCACACTGCAGAGATGTAGCCTTACACACACACCCACACACACTCACACACGCGCAGACACGGACACACGCGCGCACACGGACACACACACACACTCACACACACCCACACACATGCACACACGCGCGCACACACACTCACACACACACTCACACACACACACACACACACACACACGCACGCACACACGCACGCACACGCGGACACACGCGCACACACGCGCAGATACGGACACACACTCACACACACACTCACACACACACACACACGCACGCACGCACACACACACACACACCCACACACATGCACACACACATGCACACACGCGCAGACACGGACACACACTCACACACACACTCACACACACACACACACGCACGCACGCACACACACACACACCCACACACATGCACACACACATGCACACACGCGCAGACACG
>JAOVYW010008159.1:0-10351 GCA_025775045.1 Hiodon tergisus
TATATATATATATATATATATATATATATATATATATAATATGCTTGTTATTATGTGATAATGTATATGTTTTAAAAACAAAAATCACAATCAGTTAGCTTTACCAGTCAAAATTAATAAACTGACTTGAATCCCTTTTTTCTTTTTTTTAAAAACACAAGTTTTTGTTACAGTGGGGGAAAAAAATAAAATTCTCAATGCGAAGCCTGATAGTAGTTCCCGACCCACAGAACGTGGTTTTACATGTTCTGAAGTTCTGGCCGTTAAAGAAAGGAGACAGAAGAAAAAGCATAAGCCTCACATCCAGGCAGTGAAAAGGGCAAGGTGGATGTAACGTGACGCAAAGGCACAAAGGCATGGGGGGGGGGGGTTGTCAGAACACTGAGCTTTCCATCACTGACAGGGAGTAAGGCCGTGGATGGGCGAGGAGCCAGTATTGCAGAGGATTAAAAGAAGGAACAGTATAGACCAGGAAGGTTAGCAGCAGTTGATTAAATGGGTGTTAGAGAGTTCCACCTCTTAACAAATTATACATCGTATCAAAATGAGGAAACAGCCCCGAGGTGAGAGCCCGAGGCTTTCAGGGCCCTTCTCCTAAGTGTCTGAAAGCTGTGTTTAGAAAGTAGAGGCATGACTTTATGTACCATTCAATAGCAGGCTAAAGATTTCCAAAAATTCTTTCTAAAATGTTTTTTTTTTGTTTGTTTTTTTTAAATGTGGTCCTGTGTCAAAACATCAATAGTTCCCACGAAGATTAATTGGAATTAAAAGAATCATTCATGTTCCTTTATTCTTCTCTCTGTATTTAACCTGTAGGCCCTCATGCATACAGATTAGAACTGTTTAGATTTAAAGCTTTTCAAACAAGACTGAATTTTCAAAAGCCTTTAAAAATGTATGATTATGAGGGTGTTTAACCATGATGTATGTATGTTAAGGCTAAATAGATTAGTTGATTCATTGGCTAGATTAATCAGCTAATGCAGCAATCGATGATCAATTAAAAAAAACAAAAACTTAAATGCATTTTTAGAAAAATATATTGAAAATAGCATTCACATCAAACAACTGACATTAATCACACTAGCATATCCACTCATAACCCAGTCAATTGTGTATTGTGCAATTTGTATGATTAGCGTTCACGCATAGCACGGCAGGTCTCGTAGGAAAGAAGAAACTGTAGCTAACTTTAGTTTCCTGGCTAACGCTGTGTGAGAGATTTGATGGATGATGATTTTTTGTGCCACGTTGCCTTAGAGAAACATCAAATTATTTTATCGGTTGTGTCGTTTCGGTTCATTCAGCACAACCAATGCGCAAGCAAGTCTATAATAGAACGGCCGAACAACGAGAAGTCCAGACCGAAACCCCATTGAGACAAAATAGTTTGACGCAGTTCTAAATGGAGGAGTGGGCTAAAATTCCATCACGGCAGTGTGACAGCTTTCTAACTACACGAAGCATTTGGCTGCTGCTAAAGGTGGCATAGCCAGCTATTGAGGGGTCTAAGGGGACTATTATTTGTTCACATGCAGTCATTCTGTCAGTTAATTTTTGTTAATTGTTCACTCAGTGTTGCCTTTTATGCATATATATATATATATATATATATACACCGATCAGCCATAACATTATGACCACTGACAGGTGAAGTGAATAACACTGATATCTCGTTATCATGGCACCTGTCAGTGGGTGGGATATATTAGGCAGCAAGTGAACATTTTTTCCTCAAAGTTGATGTGTTAGAAGCAGGAAAAATGGGCAAGCGTAAGGATCTGAGTGACTTTGACAATGGCCAAATTGTGATGGCTAGATGACTGGGTCAGAGCATCTCCAAAACTGCAGCTCTTGTGGGGTGTTCCCGCAGTGGTCAGTACCTATCAAAAGTGGTCCAAGGAAGGAAAAGCGGTGAACCAGCGACAGGGTCATGGGCGGGCATGGCTCATTGATGCACGTAGAGAGCAAAGGCTGGCTCGTGTGGTCCGATCCAACAGACAAGCTTCTGTAGCTCAAATTCCTGAAAAAGTTAATGCTTGTTCTGATAGAAAGGTGTCAGAACACACAGTGCATCACAGTTTGTTGCGTATGGGGTTGTGTAGCCGCAGACCAGTCAGGGTGCCCATGCTGACCCCTGGCCACTGCTGAAAGCGCCTACAAAGGGCACGTGAGCATCAGAACTGGACCACAGAGCAATGGAAGAAGGTGGCCTGGTCTGATGAATCACGGTTTCTTTTACATCACATGGATGGCGGGGTGCATGTGCGTCGCTTACCTGGAGAACACATGGCACCAGGATGCACTATGGGAAGAAGGCAAGCCGATGGAGATAGTGTGATGCTTTGGGCAATGTTCTGCTGGGAAATCTTGGGTCCTGCCATTCATGTGGATGTTACTTTGACACGTACCAACTACCTAAGTATTGTTACAGACCGTGTACACCCTTTCATGGCAACGGTATTCCCTGATGGCATTGTCTTCTTTCAGCAGGATAATGCGCCCTGCTAAAAAGCAAAAACGGTTTAGGTCTCACAGATCTCAATCCAATCTAGCATCTGTGGGATGTGCTGGACAAACAAGTCCGATCCATGGAGGCCCCACCTCGCAACTTTTATATTTATATATATATATACATATACATATACATATACATATACATATACATATACATATACATACATTATAGCCAGCCCAAATTCAAAGCTTAACTATGCTGCACGAAACATGTATGCAGTTTATTTGCTTTGAATTTAAACACGACTTCAAAGTCCCACACAGAAAAGTAGGAACCTCAGCCAGACTTTAAAAATTGCATGATTCATTTCAGCCATTGTGTGCCAATGGGCTAACTACACACCATCAAAGGCAACAATACAGGCGTTAGCCAATCTAAACTTTTGTGAGAATTTTAAGCCACTTCTCCTCGGGTGAGATCATCCTTTCAGGGCTCTGGATGATTTTTATCCTATGCAGATGCCCACTTATTAAGCTTTGTACCACGGAAGAGCCATTTACTAATGTAGTAAGTAAGTCAATTAAGTGAAAGAGGTGTTACAACATGACAGTCAGCAGGAGATGATGGAATAAACGGCTGGTGGCACAAACCGTCCCATTCAACGTGAGCACATATTCCAGACATGCCTTTTAAGACCTGCTTTTCTGTCATATAGAACCTTCATACAACACACCTGAAGCTCAATTTCACTGAAACCCGACCGTCTGTCTTTTCACACGTCTGTGTGTTTCAACTGCTGAGGTGATTTGCCTCAAATTTCCCAAAGTGCTACTTCCTAAATGTTCCTGTGCAATCCCTGCATATCCCGTCAGAAGCACTAGCGTGTGTGACCTCTGTGCACACACTCATACATAACATCCTATACCAACACATCCAAGGCATGCCTTCAGGATGTCAGAACTGCCAGCTCTACTGCAGACTGCTAGAGCCCTAAAAAAGCTAAACACCCAAATGTTTTCACTAAAATAAAAAAAATAGTCAAGATCAATCGATTAATAATTTTTTGGACTAATCAAATATCAGAATGCATGCTTATTTGCACTAGCTTATTCTTTTTTCGCTACTATTTGGTTGAATTTTGAAGTGATAAAAACATAAGACCTATACTAGTGCAACTGTGTGCATAAACACGACGGGTTTTTCTCAGAAGAAAACCCACATCAAAGGTGTTTGCAGAGGAATTTCCGGCGGGCAGTGTGTAACATAAAAAAAAATCGCTCTTGTTTCTTTTTAACTGAATGTGAACTTTCTGAATGTGAACTATGCCGCCCCCCAACTCAGCTGTATCTTTTCTCTCCCTCTCTGTGATCGTTGGGCTCTGTCTGTATTTGTCCCTGGGCCGGGTGGTGGGGTGGGGGGTTTGTCAGGGGGAGCAGTGGGTTACGCTTCCAGGCGGGCAATGCTTCATCAATTGCATGGAGTCAGTATGTACTCGCACGACGAGCACCACAGCACCGCGTACTCCTGGAATGAGAGAGGTAAGGGGTGTGGCACTCTTCCACCGGGCTCCGCCCCGTGACTGTTTGTTTTGTCACCCCCGTTCCCCTCGTTTAGAGCCATGTACTTGTTCTTGTCGTTGGCCGGCAAATTTTTGCCTCAGCCCGATCCAGGTCAATTGTTACTTGTCTGTAAATCACAGAAGTGTGTGTATATGCATCTAAGGAAGGTTTTCTGCTATGTCAATGTCTGTATGCATGATTGTACACATTTAGATACATATTTGTTAATGTATTTTCAAATCTCTGTTTATTATTATGCAAACGGGCAAATCTACCAGAGTCATCCCAGAGAAACGATGAACTGTAATGTTTCTGATTTATCAGAGAGACGAGAGGGCTATGAGACAAGTATAGGGCATGAATGCACTGAATGTAACAGAATGTAAGATGTCTTCTGTTTTTATTTTCGAGCAAAGTGACCTCTGGATATCAAGAAGTCATCAACACTTTTCAAGGGAACAAACACCCGTGGCCTTTAATAGATGGAAATCAAATATTTTGCCTTCAGGGGTGAACATGTTTGAGCTTAGGAATGTCAATTGTTGTTAATGGGATGCACCTGGGTTTGAAGTCGTATTATTTTTATGCACCAATGTGTGGAAATAATTGTGTGTCCCATGCATAACGAGGATTATTTTCTGCTCGTGATAAGAGGAAAATAAGCCAATTCATACAGAATAAATAACTCGAAACACACATTAGTGTAGCCCTTTCTTCTTATGATGTTCACTGTGTCCAACGTGGGGCCTTGTCCAAACTTTTATCACTGGCATTTTGTTTGCTATGGTGTGAAGGCCTTTTGGCATTTCAGGTGCAACTGATTCATGGCAGTAAAATCAATTTCTTACTTGTCATGACCCCTTCCTTTACCCGGCCCATGTCGGCGTCCTGTAGAGAGCCGGGAGAACTCTTTCAGCCGCTCACGTAGCTCCAGCGTCTCCAGCATTGACCGCGAGACCAAGGAGGCCATCACCACCCTGGAATTCATGGAGTCGTTTGCCAGGAAGACAGACGCCATGCCCGGCCCCTGCCTGTGGGTGGGCACCAGCCTTGGGTTGGTGCTTGTCATCGCTCTTTCTATTCCAACTGACGAGGAGGAGCGGCAAGATGAAGCCGTGACAGTGTCATCCAGTGGTAAGTTGATCAGCAGAAGATTTTGGACCATGAAACCAAAGTGATTTCTTAATGTAAAACTCTTAGACACTTTAACACAGATGTGCTTTTTACAAAGTAAACATATCCTTTATTTAAAAATGTACTGCTATTTTAAAATCTACATTTAAGTACTTTGTCAGACACATATTTCCAAGATCCTTCTTGAAAGTTTAAGACATTCCATTTATATGTTCTTAAACATATGCGTTCCTGGTCCTTCTCTCTTTATGGTTCCCTCACCTAGGTACTGTACTGATCCTAAAGGGGTCAGTTCTGAGGTTTGGGTCCCTAGACCTAGGAGGCTCCCTGATCCCAAGGCCCTACGAGGTCTGGCGAGACCCTAACAGTCACTGGGATGCTGACTGCCCGCGCAAGCGGAAGCTGGTGAATTTCTCCTCCTCGTGGTCCCAGGAGGTGCTCGGCGACGGCCACCTGGCCGTGGTGTGCTCAGAGAAGCAGGCCAAAGTATTCCTAATGCCTTCCCAGACGTGCCTTTACGCCCACAGTATCACAGAGTCCTCTTTCGTCCTCCACGCCGACGTGGTGTCCGTCTGCAACAGCGTCTGTCTGGCTTGCTTCTGTGCCAATGGCCACATCATGACCCTCAGGTAGTTCCCTGACCATCTCTCCCTCTCTAACATCAGTGCCACTCATCAGTTCACTTTCCCTCAGGAACAGCTCCAAGCCCCCTTCCCTCGATTCAGTCCTATTTAACTTATATCAGACCAGTCACAAATTCAATTAGAGGATTAAAACGTCCTCCCACTGTCTATTTTTAAGTTTTAAACATTCAAGAAGAACTTTGCGCAACACATTTTTTTCATAGACAGACGGGTAATGAAACGAAATGCCAGGGCTGTCTCGAGCAGTTTAAGCTCCACTGTGCTGAGTTGGCTTGCCAGCATGTCCCTCTGCTGCGAGTTTCTCCACCAGACCCCTCACTGCACACTCCCGCATTAATGAGAACAGACACTGACAGCGGCGGGGCTGCCTCAAAACACCTTTATTAGATTTCCGGTTTTATTAAACTTTCCACAACTCTTATATTGTGGAAATTTCACTTTGATTAACTATGTCAAGTGTTATAATGGGAAATAATTGGTTGAGTGTGTGTAAAATTCATAGTGACTTGGTGTTATAAATACTCCGTAATTTTTCTCTCCTTTAATCTTCGATGCAACAGAATTCACGCTCTTTACCCCAGTACACCGTCAACACTAATTTTGTCGGTTCATTTCATCCCAACTTAAATCCTCTCAGAAGCCCCGCCTGACATGCTGGGCTTCAATATGCTATATGCATTCCCTCACCACTTATCCTGAGTTGACCGTGGTGCAAATGCAGCCTTTTTAAAGAATCTTTAATGGGGAGATTTCAGATTGAGCCGCTCAAGGATACAGTTGTGTGTCCAAGCTCGTTCCAGCATCCTTCCTTCCGAGCTTTTGTGCCACCAGCTCCCATCGTGGTGTCCCGTGTGCAGCGTGAGTGGCGCATTGGCGCCCCAATGTGGTCAGATGTGTTCCTCACTGCCATTTAGCAAACCTTGCACAGAGGCCCCTTTTCACACATTTTGCCGAAGCCGAGGTTTCCCCCCTATACCTCGCCTCTCTCTGTGTGGTTGCAGCCTGCCCAGTCTCAGACCATTGCTGGATGTGAACTACCTGCCCCTCACAGACATGCGCATTGCTCGGACCTTCTGCTTCACCAATGGGGGACAGGCCCTGTACCTGAGCTCCCCCACTGAGATTCAGCGCATAACCTACAGCCAGGAGATGTGCGACAATCTGCAGGTCAGTGTGAGTGTGTCTGTGTGACTGACAGCCTCCAGGTGTGTGTGTGTGTGTGTGTGTGACTGACGGGAGGGGGAGGGGGGGCGAGTGTGTGTGAGAGAGAGAGAGAGAGAGAGAGAGAGTGTGTGTGTGTGTGTGTCTTCTTTTCACTATGAACTATGATGGAGCAAAAGGGATTCGATAATTTGAGCTGCTTACCAAAGACAGCCAAAGTGCATATTTACTGCAAGTAGACCTGATATACGGCTGCAAAATGTGTTGCATTTAGTTCAATTTGAGATGAAGACATTGTCAAGCTGGTAGCTGCAGTTCTGGTTCTGAATCAATGCTTTACTTCATATATGGACAAGTAATGGATTACTTAGGTAGGTTGGTAGGTAGGCAGGTACTTTATATATCCCCCATGGGGAAATTGTGATACAACAGCAGTAAATTACCAGAATTACACAAAAACTTATAAATAAATAAATCACGCAACAACAAGTAGTACATACACACAGGACGATGGTTTTGTAAAGTCACTTCTAGACAGGTAACATGTTGAAATGTACTGTTTGCGCGTTTGTTCTTTGGCAGTGAAACATTGCGTTGGGGGTCACAGTGCATTATTGAGTTAGGTTAGGTAAGTTAATTATGAAATGCTATCACTGGAGTTGGTTGTGTCGATGTCCTCAGCTTACCGTTTCTAATACCTGCATTATTATCTAATTTGTTTTTGTTTTTTTTCCAGGAGATGCTTGGGGAGCTGTTCACACCAGTAGAGACTCCTGAGGCCCAGAACAAAGGCTTCCTCAAGGGCTTCTTTGGGGGCAATGCCCAGACCTTTGACAGGGAGGAACTGTGTAAGTGGATGAGGGAGGGGTTTGGGAGCTGAAGAGAGTCATCACACTATCACAAACCTACTTGTAATGAAAAGTGTTTGCAGAACCTCATAGAACCTAAATTTGTGAACCTTGTGTTGTTTATATAATGTTGAGTTTTTCATGCTTTAATAATAAGTGGATATATTAAGTGACCTAAAAGAGTTTCGGGTATCTAGTGGTTGTAGTTTTTATCTAATGTAGCAGTCAGCTCATTAGTTCAGATTCAGGGTTTATTTACATGACTGTATGAGGTTCAAGTACAAGGCAAGCATTTTTCCCATCTCTCCTCCTCTCTCTGCAGTCGGTGAGGCTGCAGCAGGGAAGGCCTCCCGAAGCCTGGCTCAGCACATTCCAGGCCAGGGAGGCATGGAGGGCATCAAGGCTGCGGCCGGAGGAGCAGTGGGGGACCTGGCTAGGGCCCGAATTGCATTGGATGAGAGAGGCCAGAGGCTGGGAGAGCTGGAGGAGCGCACTGCTATGATGATGTCCAGTGCCGATACCTTCTCCAAACATGCTCATGAGGTAGGGGGGAACTAAGACCTTATCTTGAGATGCTTAGGTGGTATGGAGGAACTAAGGCCTTCCCCAAACACGCTCACGTGGTAGGTAGGAATTAAGACTATCTCCAAAACCACTCATGAGGTAGGGTGGAACTTAGACCTTCTCCAGACATACTTACGAGTTAGAAAGTAACCTTTGCCAGAGATGCTTAGGTGTTATGGAGGCTAAGGCATTCTCCAAATACGCTCACAAGGTAGGGAGGAGCTAAAACCTTCTCCAAACACACTTACAAGATGGGGATGAACTAAGATCTTCTCCAAAACCACTCAGAAGAGAGAGAGAAACTGAGACCTTCTCCAGAAATACTTATGAGATGTTCTCCAAACACACTTACGAGGTGGGGAGGAACTAATATCTTCTCCAAATATGCTTACGAGGTATGGAAGAGAAGAAAATTTCTCCATAAACATACACATACGGTGGGGAAGAGGAGACACCTTCTCCAAACCAGCTTAGATATTCCAGGGGAGAAGATGGTTCCTCTATACACACTCACAAGGTTGGTGAGAGGAGACTGCTTTCAAAATGCACTCAAGAGATAGGGGAGAGGAGACAGCTTCTCCAAAGACACTCATGAGGTAGGATGGACCAAACATGTGTTGTAAGAGTTTCAGCTGGTATCGGGAATGAAGAGGGACACCGGGAAACAAAGTGCTTATTCTTTATTAATTTTGTTTTTATGTTGTGTGTCCCTCACTTCCACAGCTGATGCTGAAATGCAAGGATAAGAAGTGGTATCAATTTTAAAACCCAGAAAAACATGGACTTTAGCCCAGTCATGGAGAGTTGGTCTGCTAAAGAGAGAAAGAAAGAGACACAAGACCGATTGTGTTGTTTTCTTCCCAGTGACCGTGTGGGTAAACTATTGTTAGATTGGTTTATCTCAGTGATTAAACCCTGCAGACGGGGGTGAGACTGACGCAAGCCAAGGATTAGTGAGATGGGGGCCCCTGTATCCTCTTGCCATGATACACTTCCATTCTCGTACGTTTCTGGATCCTCCCAAAAGACATGGCTTGTCAGATGTAATGCAGATGCTCGGTAGAGTATATATAAAGCAGATTGCATGAACTGAACAGATGAAAAAATAAAACTTAAAACTGCCACACAATCAAAGAAGCATGTTATCTAGTGAAACAATGACAATAACCATAATAATAATAAATAATGTAAGGTAATATTTAAAAATTTAAAAAAACAAATTTTATATTTTTTGAAGAATAAAAGTATATATGTGTGTGTATATATATATATATATACACACACATACATATGTATACATACATTATATTTGGATCCCTGTATTTCCAAAGGCCAAAATATTATTGGTCTCTTCTTATTTCTTTACTTAGAGTTATTTTCCATCACCTTACATTTAAATTGCCAACATGCAATGTTTACAAGATATTAACAATTAACAGTTCTCGCATAATACATGTGCTGCTGAGCTCCAGCCACCCTTAACCCTTAACCCTCTGTAGTAGAAGTCACTGCAGTATAACGCAGTACAACCTTCGACATGTGCGGTTATTGACTTGCTCTATAGTTTTCTATTGATAGTAAGCAGGGTATTCCAGCTGCATATTTTTGTCAGGATAAATCCTTATTTTGAAACAGAAAGCTGTCAGGAAAACTGAAAGATCTTAAGATCTTACACATGGTTACAGAACAGAGCTGTTAAGGTCTTCTCACAGACCTTTTTATCTTTCTCTTATTAACTTATTCATCTTGTGAACCATCATTTAGACAGGTGAACCCCCTAGTAGAAGAGTGAGTACTGTAAGCTAAACTCTTTTTCTGTGGATGTATTTAAAACAGCCAACCATTTGGTATGGCCTTTTCAGGATGCCTGTCGTAATTCTTTGGTTTTAGTTGTATTTGTTTTTTTGTTTTTTTTTGTATAATGTGTATTTATGGATGACATTTATTTATTTACCAGTGTAAAGACAAACAGATAGATCTGCC
>JAOVYW010008162.1:0-10347 GCA_025775045.1 Hiodon tergisus
AGCATGCCAGTGGCAACAGTGGCAAGGAAAAACTCCCTAGGCTGGCAGGAAGAAACCTTGGGAGGAACCCGGCTTAAGGGGGGAGTCTCTGCTGGCTGGCACTAGGAGCTGAATTAAACAATCTAATGTCCATATTGTTTGATGCTCTCCAGTCGAGGAGTTCAAAAGATATTGTAATATCCGGAGGAGAGCGTTGGGGGCCCAGATGGCTGGCGTCCAGTCTAATGGTCCACAGATGTGGTGAAAGTGATGCAGTCCTGCAGGATGCCTCACGTGATTGCTCAAAAGAGAGAGATAGCTCATTGTTAATGGTTACCTATGGAAGCAGGATGATCAGGTAATTTGAAAATTGAAGTAGTGAAACTTTGTGAGTGGTCACAGCTACATATATCTATGGCAGCATACAAAGAGGGTGAGTGCCGGAAACAACACAATGCCATGAAGGTGGTCCGAACCCATCCCGCCCTACCAAAGGCAGAACCCAGCCAACCAGGGGGGAACCACCAATGATGGTGCGACAACAGGAATGTTTCTTATCACCAAAAATTTCTAATAGCCACCGTCCCTTCAATGTCACAGTCCCACTATTGACTATACGTTTTTAATCTAGCTCTAAATATAGAGACTGTGTCCTTACCACACAAATTTTGGGAGGCTATTCCATAGTTGTGGCGCTCCATATGCATACCTCCAGATTTTGATTTGGATATTCTTGGTATATATACATTCCCAGCCTCTTGTGAGCGAAGTAATCTAGATGGGACATACAGGACTATAACATCTGTTAGATACAAGGGAGCTAGCCCATTTACAGCCTTAAAATTTAACAAAACTAACTTAAAATCAGCCCACTGCCTTATTGGCAGCCAATGTAATGAAGCCAACACTGGTGTGATGCGATCATATTTCTTATGTCTAGTAAGGATCCTAGCAGCAGCATTCTGAACAACTTGTAATGTATTTGTGGCTGTATTTGAGCCAACTGTTAACATAGCATTACAATAATCAAGTCTGGAAGTAATGTTGGTATTGGGTCAAGGAAACAAGTTGACAATTTTGATGAAGCGATAAGTTTCACTAAGCTCAACAGGATAAAAAATATCAAAACAAGTTCTGGAATTACTTTCCACGGGAGGTTCAGAGCAAACTTCTACAGATGAGATCGCTTTTATCTCAATTCTAATTTCTTCAATCTTCTCACTGAAGAATTGTATGAAGTCCTTGCTGCTATAACACAGACTTAGGTTATCTATCCCTTGATTTTGGTTATTTTGGCTACTGTATCAAAAAATTTTGTTCTCCTCAATTAGTTTGGAGAAGTATGCAGAGCGAGCAGCTACCAACGCACATTTATAATTATCAACACCGTCTTTCCACGCAATAAGGAAAACCTGTAGTTTGGATGTGTGCCACTTGTGCTCCAGCTTACAACTTTCCTGCTTGAGTTTCCGCGTATAATCAGTGTACCACAGGGATAATTTATTATGCTTTGTTTTCATTCTCACAGAAACTACCAGATCTACCAGAGTTTCACTTAATGCCTTGTTATAGATACCTAGCCTTTCATCCACTGAGGTAATAATATTGAATATTCTTTCCTCAGGTAAAACATTTGGTAGCTCTTTGATAAGCTTTAGCATCGTACTTGGATTAATTGAACGACTTAAACTGTTTCTGCTCAGGGACTTTGGATTTCGTCAACTGAATTACAAATTCATTCATTTTAAATGAATCCTCATCACTATCAATATGAATATTAAAGTCTCCAACAATCAATACTTTGTCTGCAGTAACTGCTAGGATTGATAAAAAGTCACCAAACTCTCGTGAAAATTCTGTATACGGACCCGGCGGCCTGTAGACATTAGCTTATAAAAAGCTTGGTTGTTTGTGAGAGCCATTATTACCATTTCTTTCAACAGTTCCTCTGTTAGACAAGTACTTCAAATGAGGAATATCTGCCAAAAAATTTAGGTGCCAAACAAAGCTCGCTGCGAAAAATTGTGGCAACACCACCACCACCACAACCAGACTCACAAGGTATTTGTCTGCTGGAGAAACCATCTGGAGTGGCCTGATTAAGGGCTATGTATTCCTCCGGTTTTAGCCAGGTTTCAGATAGATTTAAAATATCAAAATAATTGTCCATTATTACTTTACTCACAAGACAGGCCTTTGAGTTTACATCTAGTTTGACATCTAATATTTAGTAAACCAATTCTTAATTTCAGGAGGATATGGTGATCTATAGTATCAAATGCAGCACTTAAATCAAGCAGTACTAGAACAGACACCAAATTATTATCAGATGCCTTTAGAATATCATTTACAACCCTAACGAGTGCCGTCTCAGTACTATGCCCTGTTCGAAAACCTGACTGAAATGTTTCTAGCATATTATTAGAATTGAGAAATTCCAATAACTGCTGGGCTACTACTTTCTCCAATATGTTAAACAAAAATGGCAAATTAGATACCTAAAGTTATTAAGAACATATGGATCTAAATTAGGGAAACCTCATCTGATTTGTTAGATATGGAGTACCACAAGGTTCGGTGTTGGGCCCCCTTATATTCTTTATTGTTAAGAGATACAGGATTATTACAGTGAATATAGATGACTGTCTTTTAACATAGCGGGGAAAAGACACAGTCTGAATAATGTTTCTAATCTCTCTATCCTATTCAGAGAAGCAGTAAGGCATCAATGTAAGACCAAATGCCTGTTTCCTGGCTGTCAACTAGAGCTATTATTATTACTATGCACCCGGGACAGAAACAAACGAGTCAACAAAATCATCCTCTCTAATCTGGTGAAGCCTCCTGATGCCCACCTTTAACTCAGCTATCTTCTCTGCCAATTCCATGTTATCATTACATTTCTTACAAACAAAGTTATCGGAACCGCTAATATTGACGGAGCACACACTAAAAACATATCTGTGTGCACAGCAGAGTGAAATCTGAAGCCATACTCACGTTTTGTTGACAGTGGTTTCGCCGACTGGTCCGGCGATACAGTCTGCAATTCGATTTTTATTTTATGGAACAAACCACAACCACCACCAAAAGGTTTAATTCTGATTTAAGTGACTAAATATAAATATAAACCATGGACTAAAGATTGTGCCAACGGATCTATCACCCCAAAAGAGTTTGCCAAAGTTATCGATACCGGTCTGTTTTCCATCACTGGACCCCAAGAAGACCTCAGTGGGATCTAATTAAGGTACACACTCAGGGTTCTTGACTCCTGGAGTCCTGAAAGTTGTTAAAGGTTTTTGCTATGGAGTATACGGGATTTCCTAATTTGAGCTGTTAAATGAATTCAGCTAAAGTACATCAGGATTCACCAGGACACCTACAAAAAGTTTTATCTTTGTATGACCTGGATCTGGTTTTAATTGTTTTATTATCGACCAAACGTTTGATGGAAAAGCTTGACTAATTAGGGCTGGTTAGTTTGTCTTTAAATTTAGCAATTTAATATTTTTTGGTGGCGTTACTACTAGTAAGGCCTGTAGGCCTGGTAGGCAGCTGCAAAATGTATTGCAAAAGCCGAAGACATTGCCAAGCCAGTAGCAGAAGGGCTACTAAAGAATGTGGCACTTTATCAGAAGCGCACTAAACTAAAACTTAAAAAAAACATATATTAAAAATGGTCTTCCTTTGTGGGATCCATGCTGATTGTTGATCTTATCCCTAATGGCAACATCTAACAATTAGCACACAACACTATTTAATTTAACTGGTTTGTTGTTCCCTTGGATTTATACATATTCATTTCTTCCATTTATTTCAATCCTTGTTTTAATTAATCTGGGATTACTCCAGCCTGACTCCAGACTGGGAAAAATGTTAGCTAGCGGTTTGCAAATTAACTCTAAGTACTCTTGAAATATTCGACCTGGGCCTATTGTCTTGAATGCAATCTGTCAACAGTGTCCTCATCCCAAATTTCTATAGTTTCCAATAATCCAGTCTTTGTGATAGTATAGACAAATGGTACAAGTTTAGTGCATCAAGTTTAGTGATAACGTTTTGATTTTTTTCTGTTCACACGAAAATTTGTTGTAGATCCGTTGCCACAATCTTTACGGTTTATATTTATGTTTATTCGCTTAAAATTAATTTTTATGCGCCATAAAATAAAATAATCAAATTGATGCAGAAAGCTGTGCGACATGTTTTTAGTTAGCTCCATCAATATTTTGATATTCAAAATAAAAGGGTGTTCAACAGAATCAAATGTTAATCAACGGATTTTTCCTGTTAAGCTCCTTGCAAAATATAATGCTCCCTAATTTTAAATGTAATAAATTCCCATTTACTCACATTGCGTTCAAAAAATTCAGAATTCTTCATTTTGTAAAAGACTGGCAATAAACTTCCAATAACCTTTATTTCTACTTTCTTTGAATGCGGGTTCTAAATTAAGATCTATAAAACAATCCTTAGATATAATTAAAAATGTTATCACTAACCAACCAATAATCTATTCCAGACCTACACTCTACGTTTAAACCAGGAAAAACCTTTGACCCCAGGATGTAAACTTTGTTTAATCGAAAAACCATCAACAATAGCATTACACCGCTCCTTGATTAACCTGGGAGGCCATGTATCTTCTCACTCGTCTGGAGCCATGTCCATGAAACCAAATGGCCCTCGGAAAAAGGATATTTTCCCAGCCCGCCTTGCTTGATCAATTTTTGGCCATAGCTTCCTTCTGTCTTCATCTTAAATCTTCTCGAGGAATCATTTTGGCAAAATGAATTCCCTCCGCCCTGAAGATAGGAGAGCCTTTACTTAAACGCCAGATTTCTTCCTTCATCCTCCTTCTAGTGAACAGAACGATAACATGTTTATTGTCGTTTTCCCCAGCCTATGCACAATTTCGACTGCGTCTTCCATCTGTGACTCTCCGGGGCAACCTTACCCAGGATTTGGATGACATGCATTTTGACATCTTCGTCTTTTTTCTCTTCTATACTTTTGATTCAAAGACACCACCTCGTTCTATATCTTTCCTCTTCTCTCACTTTTTCCTTGATCTTTGTTCTCCTTGCAAAATGATCATTTTGTAACTCCAAGTCTTTGAATCTCTTTTTGCATTCATTTACCTCATCCATGTTTAACTGAATGGCCTTCGCTAAGCTTGCGATCATGGCACTGCTTTGTTTTAACTGCTGATTTAGATCCACTTCTCATCCACCCTTTTTTCAAGATTCAGTACTGCCTGTTTGAGATTTCTCTGCTCACTATCATCAGTTGACTTAGCCTTCTTTTCCGTATTTTTAGTTGGTGTTGGCGGAAAAGAGTCGTCTCCGAAGAAATATCCATAGCATAGTCATGTTCCATTTTTTTAGCCACTTCCTTCTGTTCAACATTAGGCGAAGAAACCTTTCCTGTGATGTCCAGTTTTAATTTGGTAGGTTTAATTAGTTTTTGTGAAGCCATCTCCGCAAAACTTCCGAGGAAATTAGTAATTTCAGACAAACTTTTGGGACCAACTTTCACGAGCTCCAAAGAACTTGACCCGCCATCTAGCCACCAGCTTCTAAATGGAGAAAAGTTTGCACTTTAACCATAGAGAAGTGCAAATTTAATTAAAACTGATTACATAATCCTAGTTTTGCACCGTGGTTAGAACAAGTTAGTGGCAGTGTGTACAAGGTCCGGTGTAAATTGTGCAAGAAAGTTTTAAAACTATATGGGGATCAAAGCTTTGCCTCAGGTCCAACAGACATCCGAACAACATTTGGCTCCACCGCAACACTTAGAGCCAAGGTACTCTGGTGTCTCCACACGGTTACAAAGCACCAGTCCTATGCCGCCAACGAGTCTGTCGGGGATATTTTCCAAGCCTGTTCCAAGCAAGGATTTGCTTCACCATTTTAAAGTAGCAACCCAAATAGTTCTATGTACTATAGCTAGCAATAATTAGTTAATTATCTGAAAATCTTTGACATTTTACATATGACATTGTATTTTACATGCATTTACTGTATGTGTATCACATGAGCTAAATTGATAAGCGTGTCAAACCTAATTCTATTATTTCAACCATTTTTACAGGAATGTGCAATGCAGCTGGACTTGAAAAAGCTTATATCTGTTTCTATGGATGGACCGAATGTCAATTGTTTTTAGAACTGCTGCAACAAAAGCATCGTGAGCAGTTTGGTGGGGAGCTGTGGCCTCCACACCCTACATAATGCCTGCAAACATGGCTTCTCCATGTGGCAGCAGGAGAAGGTTCTGAGTTCTCTTCCACAATGTGCCAGCTAGGAGGGAGGATTTCACTGCTCTAACCAAGTGCACAAAATTTCCACTTCCATTCCCTAGCCTTCTATCTACAGATGTACCTGTGATTCCCAAAGACTTAACCAAGTCTTTGGGAATCACAGGTACATTACTATTAATTGCATGCATAGGTTACAAGGGTATAAAGCAAACGCAAATAAGAATACTTGATAGTATTTTGCTATGGAATGTCGAATAAAATTATATTGAATTAAAATGTAATATTTGGGTAACATTCTTTGTTGCATGTTGTCAAGAAAGAGTTACTCAAGGATATCATTCCACTGCATTTGGTGCGGCTAGATGTCAGTGACAAGCAGAGCTAGGTAAACCCAAAGGAATTTAACATAGGCCTGGGTGTAGAATCACTCCTGAAGGTATTGTTCATCTACAAAATTGTAATTTTGATGGGTTCAGCTAGAAGCTTACTTTTATAATAGATCAAATAGGTTATAATAAGTTGTTTACCTCCCCTCATCAGGAACTACAAAAACAGAAAAAGATAGGTGAACTGAGTTGAGGAAAGAGTGTGTCAAGGTGATATACACCATCATCCAGAAAGTACATGACAAGAACCCATTAAAATATCCTGTAGTGAGGCAGGTGTTTGTTTGGACCCATGATGTTGTCTGACCCTGACTGGTGCAAAAGCAATATGACAAAACTGGTACAGTTGTCAGGAGGTCTCTCTGCTGGTAGGAAAGAATAGTGCAGTTCTATCAAAGTGTATTTATATGTAAGTGAAATATGCTTCTAAATGTAAAAAATTATATATCAACTTGTGTAAATATTATGCATACATTTATATATGCATAATTAATTTTTTTCTACTTTAATATTCTTTCCTTATTGTTATTTTCTGCAAGTGATGTGATAATCCAGCAGTTTAATAATTTCTTGTCTGTTGGAAATGAGACCTTCCTTTCATACCATACTCAGAGACCAAGCTAGATGTTTTCCTGCTTGGTGTTTTGGGCCAACTATATTGAGCTTTGGGGCTTCTGTAAAACTGTTTCTCCTGTCTCATGGGCAGGCAACAGTGGAGGGAGGATTCTCCATAAACAAAGAGGTGGAGACCTACAATATGCAGGAGGAGACAATGATATCCTATAGACTGATATCTGATTATGTCAACATCTGTGGGGGGCTCCTCAATGTCCCTATCTCTCATCAGCTAGGTCTAGATATCGAATACACCTCGGAGAGTAAAAAAATGACTGATGTCCAGGCACAGAAACGCAAAGCAATAGAGGAAAACATAGAGGTCTGGTCCAGGTATCCATCAGCCTGCAAAAGGATGCTGATCGGCTTTCAGAAGAAAAAAAAGCTGGCACCTTGATGGCACAACTCATTACAAAATCCAACACACTGAGGAAGCGATATAAAGAAAAAGAAAATTAATTACAACAAATTGAGGAGTTGGAGACAAGGGCCAAGAACGTAGATCCATGCAATAAGAAACCCATTGTTCAGATTCCTCATAATACTGCTCACATAGTGCAGTGTTTTTTTATTTTTTTTTTTAATCTTTGTAGGCTGTCACTGTTCTGCCTAATGTTGTCAGCTCAAAGACTTATATATATATGTATGTCTTAAATTTCATTCTGCGTGGTATTAAAAAGTTATTTAAAAAGACTTAAATCCAACTCTCCTTAACCTGCAGATACCCTGGTGCGTCTAGAGTCGCCAGCGAACATAGTAAATTGTCTTCAACTTCATATTTAAAAACGCTGGCAGAAGCTAAACGTAAAAAAAAATTTAAGTCGTTATACATGTTGACCATAACGACAGCCTACCAAAGTCTTGAAACATGAAACTGTGAGACAAAAAAAAAATAGACAGCAAAAACGTCTGAGTCAGACTGTAATTTACTCTGGCCCCACTCCCACTTTTAGAGGTGATGAGATGTACAGCAGACTCTTGTCACTAAATCGGTGGCTGACTGACGTGCAACAAACGTTGTAGCTTGTAGACAATTGGAATTCTATTTGGGTAAAGCCTGGCGTTGTGATGAGAGACGATCTCCACCCGGGTTGGAGAGGTTCTCTTCTATTATTAAAAAACATAGCAAATAGCCTAAATAATATCTCTATTGGCACCAGCCAGGAAACAGGCACTTGATCTTACACTGATGCCTGACTGCTTCTCCGATTCTGTGATTAGGAACCAGACTGAGAATAGAAACAATATTGTGACTGAATCTTTTCCCATGTTAAAAGAAAAGTTGTTAGAAAGTTATTAATATACAGAAATGTTTGTTATAAAAATCTCATCTGCATTCACTGTAGTAATCCTGTATCTCTTAACAAACCGAAAACAAATGAATAATCGGTTTACTAAATGTTAGATGTTTAAACTCAAAGGCCTGTCTTGTGAGTGAAGTAATAATGGAGAATAACGCTGGTATCTTAAATCGGTCTGAAACTTGGCTAAAACTGGAAAAATACATAGCCCAAAATCAGGCCACTCAAGACGGTAGCTCCGGCAGCCAAAAACATTGCGTCTGGTAGTGGTGGTGGTATTGTTCAGGAACAGGAGAACACAGTTGCAGTGCTGGGAGGGAAGGACAGACAGGAAAAGGAAAGACGTGGTCAAAAGCAATAGTCAGGTGATCAGGCAAACAGAGTTACAAGGAAAATACAAAATCGTGGTTAGGTCAGGCAAAGGAAGGCAAGGAATCCAGGGACCAAGGCAAGACAGGAATGAATACTCAAAGACGCTGTAGTGAAAATGAAAGTTTGGTGAGGGGTTTATGTGTGGAATCGAAAACCAAGTTGGAAGGTGCAGGGCGAATGAGAGCAGAGGGAGATTGGACCAATGCACATGGGCTTCATGAATGTTAATTGAATAATTAGTGGAAAAGATTATGGAGAAGTGACAGATAATATCTAGTGATGAACTGGGGCTGTGTTGTGAACTGTCAACGAAGTTCGTGAAAGACCTTCTCTCAGTAACGTCAAAAGCAATGGTAAATATTGTAATGGTTCTTTAGTATCAGGATATGTCCCTGATGTCTCAAAGTAGCGGTAATTAACTATACAGAAACCAAACTTTGATCCATATGTTTTTAAGAACTTTAAGCCAGTATCTAATTTGCCATTTTTGTCTAAAATATTGGAGAAAGTAGTACCCCAGCAGTTATTGGAATTTCTAAACTCTAATAATATTCCAGAAACATTTCAGTCGGGTTTTTAGGGCATAGTACCGAGAAAGGACTTGTCAGGGTTGTAAATGATACGCTAATGATATCTGATAATAACTTAGTGTCTATTCTAGTACTGCTTATTTTAAGTGCTGCATTTGATACTATCGATCACTATATCCTCTTGAAAATAATTTATACACACATAGGCATAAAAGGGACTGCTCTATCTTGGTTGAGGTCATATTTGACAAATTTGTTTCCAGTTTGATATGGAGTACCAGAAGGTTGTTGGGCCCCCTTCTATTCTCTTTGTATATTCTATCCCTTGGTGATATCGTCCAGAAGCACAAGATCAACTTTCAATGTTATGCTGATGACACGCAGTTGTATCTGTCAAGGGGCCTGGTGAGGATTTTCCATTAGCTAGACTGGAGCTTTGATTGATAGATGTCAGAGATTCGATGTCCTCACATTTCCTATTTTTGAATTCTGACAAAAAGGCCATCGTACAAGGCTCGATGACTATGTGCTGAACCTAGATGGAAAGATTATAGAGCAGAGTGTATTGGTTAGATTGCTTCACTAAGATCTTGGAGTTACATTTGATCCAGATCTTTCTTTTTACCGTCATATTAAAGATATTGCTAGAATAGCATTCTACCCCCTGAGAAACATTGCTAAGATTAGACATTTTTTAGGTGATGGGGATGCAGAGAAAATAATCCATACTTTTGTTACTTCCAGAGTTGGTTATTGTACTGATATATTATCAGGTGGCTCAAATAGAGCCACAAATACATTACAAGTTGTTCAGAATGTAGCTGCTAGGATCCTTACTAGACATAAGAAATATGATCACATCACACCAGTGTTGGCTTCATTACATTGGCTGCCAA